>QANX01000967.1:0-16251 GCA_003254975.1 Ochetophila trinervis | reverse complement strand
TCTTCCTATTTTATTATAAAAAAATAGCAAAATAAAAACAAAAGTAAAAATAAAACCCTAAAAGAGTCACGATTGTATCAACCTTCCTTTGTTCTAAATTATTGGTGTAGTAATTGGGAGAAAACAATTGGATTATGAGCGCATTCAAGGTACTACATGTGGATATGCATTTTAATGTATAAAAAATTAATACTTTGGGATCGCCAAGAAGCAAATTAATTTATATCTAGATTTGCTAATGTGGACGATGTAGCTCACAATTCAGAGGGTAATAGTTTATTATAACCGTCTGATACACATAATCGCACATTCAATACACTTGATTATACGCATTTGACGGCTGCAATGGATTATTTCTCTCTGAGTGGTAAGCGACATAGCCCATATTAGCAAAATTGTATATATATATATGTATATAATACGAGGTGATAGTTGCATGTGGTGATTACCAATAAACATAATAATCACCACAAAAGATGTGGCAATATTTAATTAATTTATTTTTTCAATTCACTTATTCATTTAAATATTCACTAATCTATATTAAAATTATATAAATATGCTAACTAATAATTTCTTAATATGCATCATTTGATAAATAAGTTTAATAAATATTTTAGTGCCTATAACATTACTGAAAGAAAAAAAAACCACATTCAGGGAGACACAAATAATTAAAACTATATATGTACATCAAGAAGTTGACCATATTATTAATCATCCACACAGTCTTAATTTACAAAAACCTGCATACTAAGGGAATTGACTCCATACATATATCTTCCATCTCCATCTTATGATGACCCAGCATGACAAATTTTACCACACTAGTCGTATACATTGTTTGCTACAAATTGTAGCCTAGGTCATAGTGTTGGAATATCCCATCCGATCCGATAACAGAATTTGAATCCCATGAATTGGAGGATGCTGATTTTGATGAGTCAACAAAGTCATTGGACCACCACATCAAGCTGTTGTCCTTGGTCACATTCATTTCTTTGAAACAATAATCAAAATCATGAGCAGCAATTACTTGGTCTCCCTGCTGCTGTGCCATGAAATTCACTGCTGCAGCTTTGTTGTTATTAAGAATGTTGTCAAGCTCAGCTTGGAAGGCAGACACCTCCTGCTGCTGCAGTTGCTGATGATCATCACCATCGTCATTAACATTCGAAACCATAATCGAGTCCATCGGATTCACGAACGAGTTTAAAGTTTTCTCCATTGATCCATCTATGTGGGGGTTGTTGCTGATTTTTCCATAGTCTTGTTGAATCAGTGTTAATGGATTTGACTGAGGACTAGCAGGGAGAGCATGATTGAAAGATTGGAAGCTCTGGTACTCCATCTTATTTTCTTGGAAAGGATGGGATTTAGGCCAAAGAGCAGGATTGTTGTAGAAAGAGAAAGAAGGGTTTTGAAGGCTCTGAAGATGCATATGAAGCTGAAGCCTTTCAAGGGCTGAGCTGCTTAGAGCTTGTGAATCTTCTAAGCCATTAATAATGGCATCCTTTTGATCCTGTTGATGATTAAATGCAGACTTAGACTGTTTGCGCCTTCCTAAGAGTTTTTTCTTCAATCGAGTATTCCAGTAGTTTTTAATATCATTATCTGTTCTTCCTGGTAACTGAGCTGCAATTATGGACCACCTAGAAAAAAAAAAATATGAACATAATTTAATCAGTCTAGCTCTTACAAAACAAATGGGAAAATTACCAAATTAACCGGCTATATTAATTTATATATATAGATTTAATATCTCTAGGCAAAAGTATCAAGGACAAGGGACAAGAGACAACAAATTGAGGTCGAGAAAGAGAGACAGACCTGCTTCCAATACTAATGTAGAGACTGCAGATGATGTTGTCTTCTTCTTCGGAGAATCCGCCGTGCTTGATATTAGGCCTCAAGTAATTTAACCATCTTAACCTACAGCTCTTTCCACATCTCTTTAGCCCTGTCATCGATTACACAAAAATAAAACCTAAATTAATCATGCTTACTGTTAATTCCCTAGAAACATATTCCACACAAAAAAGTCAAAAATATATAGTTATATTATATTGGACCACAAATCGCTCTGCATATATAATTAATTACGCTGTGCATCATGGTAAAAAAACCCTATGTTGTCGAGCATAAATTAGCCGACCAGGCCTAGTAGAATAAAATTAAAGAAATATATTACCAATTTTTTGAGGAAGAGCGATCCAATTGCCACCGGTTCCATGCTGTTGGATGTAGTCCTTAAGCGTGGCATCTTCTTCAGGCGACCAGGGTCCTTTCTTCACGTTGGCCTTGTCACAGCATGGAGCTCGACCCATTTCTCTGTCTGTTGTCTTTGATTTTCTTTCTCTCTGATTGTTCTTCAAGAAAGCGATTAATATTTTGGGGGAATTGTTGGAAAGGTGTTTGATATCTTGTTGGGAAACAATGGGGGAGAGAAGAACAGGATTTATAGGTAAGAAGAGTGGGTGATGTGATGTTTAAGAGGACAAAAAAGTCTTACACCTCACCCTCTCCCTCTTCCCTCACTATTATTCAACCCCATTTATCTTCTCTAGCTAGGGTTCCTCTGAAACCTCTCTCTCTCTCTCTCTTCCTTTTTGGATTAGTTTGCTAATCCATATTTAATTATGCATGCAAAGTGACAAAAGTACAACGCAAAGTTCTTCTCTTAGTATTTTAAAATTGCACTGCTTTTTTCAGGTCCAATTAGTTTATTGTCAATTAGTTTATTGTTTTAATAATGTGATGCTACAGAAAGAAGCATCCATCCTTTTACTTTGTCACTATTATCCCTCCAAATGTTCCATTAATGTCAAGCTACCCCCTAACTATTTTGCTTTGATTGTAAGTTTTGTAGAATTTTTTTATTGTTTTCTGGGCAAACCATTTCATTGGCTGCCATTTTCTTTTATTATTACATTCAAATTTAAATCTTGTCTGTTAATTAATTAGATATGAAATCTTAAGGTATAACAGTAAAGGTTTTTGTACGATTAAGGCCAAGATCGCTTTGATTGAGCCGTAATATATGACTTGGGAAATGTACCTTTTGTGAATAATACCATGATTTTTGTTGGACCATTCAAATTCTGCAATCAATGTAGCTGCGTAATTTTGCTATATTGGTAACCAAATGACAACATATTTTAGCTGCTTAATTTTGTTGTCTGTCTGGGGCAAAGGCACAGAGTTTTTTGTCACCTATATATTTAGACAATTTCATGGATTATATTGGGTATATATAATTTAAGTTTAATTTCGTTTGTTAATGTGCTAGCTAGCTAATGAAGTATGTCGTTCATCTTTTGTTCATATCCCACTTTGATATTATATATATATATATATTATGAATCTCCTCCTAGCTAGATCAGTTTTTCTGAAACATTATCTCTAATTGTTCCCCATTGATTATAAGCAAATTGTATATGTTATTAATTAGTTAATTTCCAATTGAATATATCATAGTTAATTGCAAAGTTTGGTTTGTTGGGTGGGTGGATTTTATCAAGACACACAAGTTTAATTACCAGGCAGAATAATTACTCAGTGATGTACTTTATTTTATGGGTGGATTTTTGAATTTCCATATAAAGGGAGGAAAAAAAAAAAAGCAACCATAAAATAACATAAAAAAATTATTATTCTATACAATTTATCTACTATGATAACAATATGAAAAGTGCATATTTTTTTCTATCTTTTTGCTGATTTACTCTGGCTTAGTTTCTAAATTAACTTTAAATATAGAATAAAAGTTCTTTCAGAAGCTTTTGTTAGAATTAATCTGTATCTCTCTCTGAAGAGTATTGCAGTTGTATATTTATACAGTTATATACATGATTAATACGCTTAACAATTATAATGAATGAAACGTTGTTAATTAATAGAACTCACTTAGCTAGGCGTGGTATAAATTAAAACAAAAAATGTTTTGCTAATAATTACGCAATAAATTTATAATAAAGGTTTGTATACATATATATATTGAAGTACTAAAAAGCAATAATAAAGTAAATTTTCAAGATTTAAAAAAAAAAAACTTTNGTAAATTTTCAAGATTTAAAAAAAAAAAACTTTAAAAGTCATTTCATGATCTTGAATATTGTACTTCTTCAACATACAACATGGGATCCCACCATGTAGTACTAATCATAACAAATTTATTTGCAATTCAAATTCATGAGGTCATGACCAAAAACAAATATGTACACAGCTAAAGGAATACTTGTGGGCGCATTTGGTGCTCATGAAAAACAAATAACTCCCTTGATTTGACTCAAGGTTCACTTTCACTTTCTTTTTTTTCTTGATGAATAAGTTTCACTTTACTTGCTACAATTCAAAAAAACTATATTAAATAACAAATATTCTCTCTCAATTCTTGTGGTACTATTAAAGTCCTTGCACATGGAATGAATATCAGTGCAGAATAGCAGCTTAAAACCCATGAAATGAAACCAAAGTTTCAATTTCTTATGTCGTCTCCACCCAAACCCAGACCCAATCATCATATCACTGGCTAAGAAGACTTAGGTACAAAAAGCAATTACTAGCTAAACTCAAATTTAATCATGAAGTTTAACTTAAAAAGCCTAAACTTGAACTGCTTAAGGTTGACTATATTAAATCCCTAATTACTTAAATGGAGTTTCTAATTTAAACTAAAACAGAATAAGTGGAAGGTAATATATTCATTGCTAAATTTTATTTATATTATTTTCTAAATAAATCGTGTCAATTTTTCCTAAAAAAGTATTATATGATCATGTTCAAAATACTGTATTAATAGTAATCCTTTCCTTTTTTTTAATTTTTATTATTTTAATATTATACATTGAAAAGAGAAACACAGTACAGGAGCCCTAATTATTACAAGTTGGCTAGGATTAGGGTTCTTATTAAAAAAATATTGGGAAGGCAAAAAGAAAAGAGTAAAATAGTAAACAGAAAGGTATAGATAATTCAAACCTTTTAGAAGAAGCACCACTCATTGACCTTGGTTTTCCTACTTTAATATTTTATTAATGACATTCTTAATCAAGAGAAGAGGGTCCAGAACCGCACTTACATAGAAATAACAAGAGGAAAACTATCAAATTTCCAAAAGCAAATCACACTCTCCCTCTCAAATACTAATTTTTTAATGACCAAATGGACTCGCATATCTGAGATGAAGAAAATATGTTTCTGCTTGTCTTTTCTTTCAGCTCTAGAATCTCTGTGCTTCGAAACTCCATCCGTTTCCTACCCCAAAAAAATAAAAAAATAGGGTAATGAGAAAAAGAAATTATATAAAGGAAGAAACAAAAGCAAATGCATTTCATCATCAAGAAGACCAAACTTAAAGACTATTATAATTAATAGAGCTGGTAAAGGTGGTCATGGTAATAGGATAAGCATCGTTCTTCCAAACTGGCTAAGTACAAAGATTCATGTTATAGGTGCTAGCTAGCTTAATTGCTTAATTAGATATTTATATATTAATTGCTTTGATATTTATACATATTATATAATATATACATATATATATGAAGAATATTTTTTAATCAGTTTGACCTGGCTATATATCTCTTAACAATATGAGGTGAACAAATTAAGTAAGCTACTACAGATTCAAATACTAATTGACTTTATGTTGGCAAATGATCTTCCATCATTGACCATTAATATTATTGTATCCTAGAATTAATTTGGAAAAACTAAAAGAATTAATTCCGATATTATCTGAATCCATGATTATACTTAATATATATATATATATATATATTTATGAATTTTGTCACAATTTGATAAGTCTTAAAGAGCCAGCTTCTTTTACAACTAATTTACCTAAATATACTCCTTCCAAACTAGAAAAAGGAAAAAGAATATGCAAACTAATTGGAGGACTAGCTACTCTTCAAAAGATATGATTATTAAAAGCAACCACTTCTCAGTTTATAAATTTTTTATTAAATTTTCACATATTTATCTTGTGAGATTTTTTTTTTTAATTATTCTGGAAGTGGGGGTATGACCTTTGAATCTTTAGAGAAACAGTGGCTTTACCACTTGACAGTCCCATGGGAACTTATCAATAATCATATGATATAATTAATTTAAAATGTTAATTTTGCTGGATTTTGTAAAGAATTTCATATATGATATAATATCTCAAAGATTTCCGTTGTGGTTGTAAGTTGTAACTAAATCTGTGAGAGTCAAGGTTATGCGAATTTGTATATTTCCCTTACAAGAAAGAGTTACAGAAAATATAACTAAGAAAGAAATAATGCATGCTTGGCCTTTTTCTTTCTTTTTTTCGTTCTTTCTTTCTTTCTTTCTACATACACATACTACATACATATGCAACAAAGACAAATAGAGAGTAGCGCGTGTCTTCAATGACCAATTAATTCATAAACCTATAAACAATCTGATGACAAGATTTATTATTTAAAGCTATATATATTAGAGTACTTTCCCATCCAATTGCTCAAGTAGCTTCATTTATTTTTCTTTTGGTCGTGGCAAGGTGCTTCATGTTAACATATATATATTGCAAACGCATATATATGTTTGGGTCAACTTGTTAATTAATCAAGTAAATATATATACATATATATATAGTCTTAACTAAATTTAACACGAAATATCACTTCATGTTTACAAGAACAATCAATAAACAAGTTCACACCAAAAAGTGCATCTCTAAACAATTTCATTATATAAAAATGACACAATATTACAAAAATCAATTATTAAAGAAATTCTCTTCCCTCAACAACTAAATAATTAATAAGTATAAGTTGCATATTAATCGTCTCTACATATGTTGCCTATATCATATGTCACATTGGATATATATGTAAATTAATTGTCTTTAAAATTGATTAAATTTACTGCCAATTAAATAAGAATTCTGAAACTTCGTAGTAAATTCACAGCAGCTATATATATATAGAAAGAGGGGTTGACTAGTATGCAATAGGTGGACTTTTAGACTTACAAAGCAATCCATGATGAAGACCAATTATTTGCTTAAAAAAAAAAAACAATAGTTTAAGGAAGCTGTTGTCTCCTCCATGCACTTTATGTAAACAAATTGAGAAAAGATGCTACAAACGGACGCAGTTGCTGAGATCAATTGGGTCTCTCTTCACCCTTCCTCAAGTCATCTACATTTGTCAAACTATCGCTGTTTTTCTTCTTCTTTTTTAATTTTATAACCAAACCCATAACAACATTCAGCATCCAAGAAATTGACCTGCTTCTTATCCCTCAGTTTATTATATGGTATACAAAAGAAAAAGATAACGACAATGGGCAATACCGCGAATCGAACTCGGGACCATTAGCTCCCTACCAATGGACTAAATGTCCAAATTAACCTTCTATGCACATACAAATTTATTTTGTTATTCAAAATTCACAACCCTACTTTAATATATATATATATATATATATAGAATACTTCTCCAGTATTAAATTTTCCAAACACAATTATGTGGACTCTACGTATATAAGTCATATAATTGTGTTTGAGGAGTTTGTTACTTCTGTAAACACGAGAAAGTTGTTTTTTACTTTTTTGACATTTGAACATGGAGTGTAGTGCTCAGTTTTTCTTACAATGCCAGTGTGGGCTTTTTGGCAAGTACCGAATTTGTACTGTCTAATTAATTGTCTTCTATTATTATATTTGAAAACATAGAATCGAAATTGATGAGAAATGTCAAAGATGTTGATTAGGAAGAGCAACAAGCTAAGTCAATTGGAAGTCTGACTTTGCAGACACAGTCATTTCCCGTGTGTTAGGTGCATATGGTAATAGGTTTCTGGAGGACCAAGAGGGGTTGGAAGCTGATGCTGTCACATTATTTGACCCTCATGGATTTTCCATTCTATGAGAGATCGCAGAGTTGGTGATAGTTGATATATATATATATATACACACACATATATGTATGTATAGTTTAATCATTACCATACTATTAATAAATATGCTTATATTATTACCAAAAATAAAAATAAAAATGCTTATATATAATATACACAAAAGGATGATAAAGTCAACCGAGGGTTTTAGGGAATAAATTTATGAATCATCTAATCAAGATTGGGTTCGGGCTATACATACATATTGAGTTTGTGATGACAACTAATAAGATCACCCAAATCAGTGTCTTTTTTCTTGCGGTGGCTAAAATCTGGTACATTTCGTGTTTCATGTTTTTCTTTGGTCCTCAATTTTATTTTATTTTTGGTGAAATTTTATTTGGTCCTCATGTTTGACAAAACTTTCACACTTGAAAATGGGGCCCGTGTTGTGTTGAAAAACTCATTATTTTAAATATTGGTAATGAAATTAATCCCCTACCACAGGATATCATTGGCGCTTTGTCGTACAGTGTACAGAAGCTCATCTCGTCCTCCTATTCTGTTCATTTATATCATTGACCAGATATTGAGTGTCAACACTGAAAGACTATTTTCAGTTTATATTTTTGTTTAAATATTGAAAATAAAAGAGATTAATTACCACTAAGAGTAAATGTGTGTGTGCGTATATATATATGTATATATACGTATACAGTATCAAAATTGAGATACAAAATTCCCATTTCTCGCTTCAATGCAAAGAGATGCACCATCGAGGATTTCAGATAATACAATAAAAATGGTAGTATGCATGTTCGTTAGTAGATTCATCGCATTTTATGCTCCGAACTTGTCTCTCAGAAGAGAGAATGTGAAGAAGAGTATCTTACAAAATTAATCATATACTTTTTACATCTCTAAGAGCCGGTAAATATATTGGTACATATAGATGTGTATTGTTCCCATGACTAGAAAACATAAGAACTTAACAAAACCAAATATGACACAGAGGAATAATAATAAATTTATAAGTTCCGTGTCAAGATAATGCTTAGAACACCGGAATAATTAATTTTATATTCACATCCTTCAAAAAAATTCTTGGTTCAGCCCACACTATATGAGATCTGCCTGATACCAGTACAGCCACCACCCTGATCCTAGAAGAAGAAGAAGAAATAAATAAATAACATAAAAAATAAATCAATCACCATTGACCATATGCTAAAAATGTGATGATACAAATTTACATGGCAATAAATAGCGAAAACTTACATTTTGATCGTGTCATCATAAGCTCTTGGCTGGGTATTAGCTTTCCAGATAAAAATCCATTAGAGTGCATATAATTTGGCACTCTAAAAGAAAATTACCATTTCACTATTACAAATGATGATGTGGTTGAGATGAACCAAGGCATATAATATTACATTATAGCCCTCCATATACTTGAAAATCCAGTGGTGCCCTAAAACTGCAAAAATCTATGCTTCATTTTTATTTCCTCTTTAACCAAGTCTTGGCTAACACTACTGATGAGAAAGTGAATCGGACTGCTTTTGTGATTGGCAATCATTTCACATTCATTGCAGCAGCCATATTCCTCAGCTTCTGAGAGATTTCAGAAAACGATGGCCTTGTAGCTGGTTCAGAGGCCCAGCAACTTTCCATCAAAGACTTCCACTCGGGATCACACCATGTCGGAATTTGAGGACGTAATGTGTTGTTCACAATTCCTCCTGCAAATAGGATCAGAGTAACAATAAAACAACATCAGAATTCATATTCTTTTTTTGGAAAATATCAGAATTCATATTCTACTACAACAATAAGCAGTTTAAAATATGACAGTCGAAGCCTTTACATAAGAAAACTAATTAAAAAACACACAAGCAGTTCAAATTGAAGTCGAAGGATGTTTCATAAATAGTAAAGTCTTTTAATCAAGTGCATAGTATGGTGGACATATCAAATTCAAATTGTAACATCACTCTACAAATTCTGCAGTTTCTCAGCCAAACAGGAATGATAGCAAAAAACTACGGGTCAACTCAGCATTGCAACTCTTATGGAGCAATCTGTTTCAAAAACTTTTTCTTACTAAATTCAGACTAGCAGCAGTCTTGTTAAAAAAAATAGAAGTCAAGAGGCAGTACAATTTTTATGCCAATAATAAAATTTTCTATCTAGAAAGCCTCTAGGAATATAATGGCACTTATCAGGAACAATTGTTCAAACTTGAATGAGGGAAAACATCTAGCAAAATAAAAATAGAATAGGACCAATTTAACAATTACTTACCAATTATAGAAGCACAATGCATATCTGCATAAGGTTCATCTCCAGTCAGTAATTCCCACATGACAATCCCAAACGAGTAGACATCAATCTACATCATATAAAACAATTCAACAATAAATAAATAGCCAAGGTGACTCGAATAAATCATCATTTTAGAAATCATCAATTGGAGCTGAAAACTTAATATCTACACCAGTGCACCTTCTCTGTAACCATGTTACTTTTCCCACTAAGAAGCTCAGGTGCCATCCAGGGCAAAGTTCCACGAACACCTCCTGAAACTAAAGTATGCTGTTTTACCTTTGACAAGCCCAAATCTCCAATCTAGAATAACATGGAATCATGTGAGATTTTCAATTA
This sequence comes from Ochetophila trinervis, assembly GCA_003254975.1. Classification (NCBI taxonomy): domain Eukaryota; kingdom Viridiplantae; phylum Streptophyta; class Magnoliopsida; order Rosales; family Rhamnaceae; genus Ochetophila; species Ochetophila trinervis. The sequence goes on along the minus strand of QANX01000967.1, from coordinate 5,718 downwards.
TTTCATTGAAAAACAAAAAGTCATTAGAGCTAGAACTTCTGAAGAAAAAGTGGACCCGAGGAATGAAAATTTTATGCCTAAGTGTATCTACCACAAGAAATATATATCAACTATCAAGTTGCTATCAACCTCAAAGGCTCAAGCCCCTGTTTGGCCAGAAACTAAAAATCTATTTTTTGTTGGTTTGAAAACAACAATCTGTTAAAATGTATTTTGTTGTCTTCAAAACCAAAAGAAAAGTTTTTTAATTCATTTCCAAACAAGCTTTAAGTCATTAGAACATACACATAACTAAAACTAAATAATAACAATAATAATAATTATAATTATAATAATAACAATATTTTCCCCTCACTTGTATGCCCACCCAATCATGGAACAGAAATGGGAACTTATAATAAAAGTTGGAAAATTATCAAATTTCCAGTCTAAATTATTTAACAAATAACACGAAAAGAAAATAATAATAAGAAGCGTTATCTCTGCTGATAGTGTCTCTCTCACTGTACCTTGCACACAGGCCGCTGTGGATCTCTCATATTTACCAACAGATTTTCACATTTCAAATCAAAATGTACAATGTTCTTTCCATGCAAATACTCCATCCCAAATGCAGCATCCATAGCTATGATGAGTCTCTTACGACGGTCAATTGTTCTGTTCAATAGCATAATGACAACAAGATAAAACTGTCTACAGATTTATTGTCTAATATTCAGCAAACAATAAGAACTTCCAAATATAGCATTATTATTACACTGAAAATAGTAAAAACAGCTTCCAATTTTACCACTCAGACAATTTGATAACTACCTGTCCTTTTTCTGCAAAAACTGCTTCAGAGATCCATTGATCATGAACTCTGTAACAGTCGCTAGAGATCCATCAGGACCATCACGTACTATACCATAAAAGGAAACAACATTCGGATGGTGTAGTGAGCTCAATATCAAAGCCTCCTTCCAGAAATCTGCGATCTGCAATGGCAATGTAGATAAAATTACTTTATGTTGTATGCAAGCAATTAATATGCCAAAGAAAGGAAATTGCAAATCAAGGTCAATATAATGCAGCACTTCATAATAGATACAAGAAAATGACAATCGAATAGTTAAGAGTCATTAGATGTAGATACTACCAGTCGTTCTCTTTCTGATGGCCTCCCAGCAAAGCAGCTTGCTTTTATTCTCTTTACTGCTACATCAGAACCTTTCCACTTCCCATGATAAACAGAACCATATGTTCCAGAACCTAGTTCTCGAATCTCCTCCAGATCATCATTCTTTATTGTCTGAATGAAGAATGACCATATTGTTAGAACCAGACAACACAGAGAGACCAACTAAGGCAACCTAGGATGACAACAGTGCTAAAGAAGCAAGGACATGAAGAACACAGCAAACAAGAACCTGCAATCCCTTGGCAATAGCTTCTGCCTCAGCCTTTGTTGGCTCAATTTTGGAAGTGTCTAGATTATCACAATCTGAATCCAACTCTGAATCCCCAGGAGCGTTCTATTTAACAAAGAGGATATTAGAAAAGAAAATAGACAGTCATACAACATTCCACAAACCTAAATAATTCACTTAGTCCTCACCCCTGATTCTAATTCTTTGGCAGCTGTTTCTTTGGCTGTCGAGACATTATTGTCATTATCTGCACTCTCCTTAACTTCAGCTTTCACCTCCTCAGCCCCTTCTAATGCAGCTTTTTTTACAGAAGCAATCAACTCAGGTAAGAAACTCAACCTGCTAACTGAAAGCTTTGAAACATCAGGAGAAGCAGAAAGATCCTTTCCATATGGTTTGATGTCATCACGACTCTCTTTTGTGGTTTTCAAACAATTTGAGTTAATGGACTCGAGGGATACCACCTCACAATTATTATCACCAACTTTGGATTGATCAGAACATGGAATAGCCAGCGAACCACAGTTATCAGTTTTTTCTAAATGATTATCCTCTGTTTTTTCTTTAGGTATGCTTTTCCCCTCCAACCCCAGTAAATCGTTAATAGGACCCAAAGGACTATCACAATTGCAAATTTCTTGTGAGGGTCTTACAAGGTCTGGAGAAAATTGATGTTGATTTTCATGACCAAGTATATTGGGGTTTACTTTTAAAGCATGGCCATAGGCGTAGTCTGGGACTGCTTTCCCATCAAAACCTAACATTTTCTGTGAGGATTCAACCCAGGGATTCTGATTATCCACTCCAATACAAAATCTTGGACTACCCTCCCATGTGCCCCTGGGAAATCCAGGATTGATTTTACCATTGACTTGAGGTGGTGCATTGGATGCTTCATAAGATGGAGCAACATTCATTGGGTTCTGAACATTTCTCCATAAAGCAAGTCCTGGAACATGTCCATGAGCTGGATAAAGGTTATCTCCTCCATAAGCAAAAGGATGATTCCCATACCGAATACCACTTTCTTCAGGAGGAGGGATATGTATAAGGGGCGCGCCAGGCAAGGCTTGGTCATGAAACACCTCATTTCCTAGTTCAGGTCCAGCTCGGTGGTGAATGTAATTTGAAGACACATGACGACCATCTACCATATTAGCATGACCAAGAGGCAAATTTAAGCCAGGACCATCAACAGTGTACTGATCATTCAATCTTCCACCACCTCCAGATACATTTATTCTTGTTTCATCAGCCCGAGCATTCAATTGTTGATGCAGAATCCATCCTCTCTCGTGCTTTTGGCTGTCATTTATTAATGATCGATGCTCATTACTCTGTTCATTTGGGTAAATTCCATGGTGCAACTTTGTATCAGCGTTGAGCATGATTGCCTCCCTATTTGGTGGGCAATCAGGACAGGGATTAGCAACCTGGTGAAGTCCACTCCCCATACTGGGATGCTCAAAATGCGGTTGATTTCTTTGAAAAGTCATCCTGCAGTGCTCGCAGATACTACTTCCTTCAAGAACATTGGATGCCTGAAATATGTTACCTGGAAAACCTGACTTTTCACCTGATACAGCCCCAGTTGGCAACCATCCGACATTATCAGAATATTGAGGTTGGTGCTCATATGCAGGCAGGGGACTCACTTGCTGCCGAGAAAATTCTTCTGGCATTCTATCTGAGCATTTATCAGGTAAATCTACAAATGGTATACAATAACGTGCAGAAGGGGAAGAAGGAAATTCTACCAGTGTCCTAGGATCATGGTGCCCATGATGCCTAGGAGAATAGTATGCAGGACTCCACGGAGCTTCCATTTCACTATACCTCTGACTAATGGGTTGATGGTGTTGCCCTGATCCCATATGAGGAATCGTGAGATGATGCAAGTTATACGGTGGGATGGGCAATTCATTCCTCTGGTTATGAAGGCCACCCTCAAGGCTCAATGGATTAAAGAACTGATCGACTGAATGGCCATCATCAAGGGCACTAATCACCGGGGAGTCAGGTTGTTGCTTCCTAATATCAGATCCATCATTTAAATTGTTCAAAGCATCCACATATCTCCTCTCAGTATCCCTCTCATCTCCATCATAGTGTGACGAACCATCTTGGTCAGGATGAGAAAACAAGAAAATTCTGAGCCTAGTGAAACCATCCCCGGAACCTAACTTATCGTACTCTTCCATCATGTTAGTTACATCATCATCATTCACAACTGAGACAAGAGCATCAAGATCTTCATCGGGTTGCTGATACTTCAACACTGCTGCCCCTTCATAAAGTTCTCTCATCTTGTTCATCAACTCCTCATAAGTAATATCCCGATGCACGCTAACGATTCGCGTCTCTCCACCCACATACCGGAGCTTCCCATCCTGTGGGCGAGGCAATATGCTACCTAGAAAACTACATAGAAATTTAATACGCGGGCTATCATCATTTGAGCCAGGTGACATAGCATAATTAGGGGCCCAGTTTGGGGTAGCAGAAGGGCTATCCATCAAGTACACAGCCTGATGAGGATGTTGACGATCAATCGTGTTTTCGGACTGGCTTAAGCATGCAATTCCCTTATTACACATGAGTATTACTCACACCATATAACTTACATATTCTGCAAATTTCAGCAAAAACCAAAAACTATGACCGAGATATTCAACTTTACTATAAAAAATAAACAAATTCTCCATCCTTAAAGAACCCGTCAAAGAAGCACAAAACCATCAAATTTCCCATCAGCAACCATGGCCAACAATGAAAAAATCATTTTAACCCCAAAATTAGCGAGAGATCAATCGAAATTTAAGTCAATAGAGCCCCAGAGCCTCAAGTTCATCGTCATAATTCCAAAATCAAAACCCAAACCAACAAATTCCGAGAAAAGATAAAAGAACTAGGTACCAGTAGGAAGAAACCGAAGGATTAGGCACCACCCCAGATTCTGAAATTCCAAACCCAATTCACAACAAGAGCCAGAGCGAATCTTCTGTGCGAAAACAGCTATGCCACCGGTTGGTACGGAAAAATCATTTTTCGTGGTGGCGTGGCGTGGAATTGAGTTACCATGATGATCTAGCAGAGCAGAGATAGCTGGGAAAGCGTGGAAAGTATAAAAAGAGAGAATGGTAAAAAAGCAATCAAAAAGAGGTACTGCGAAGAAGATGGCAATGACAATGAAGAAGGACCGCCATAGGCGCAGAGGAGGCTTCTTCGTTTCTCTCTTCTCTTCTCTTTCTTTGGAGGTCGCGTGGTTCCAAGATGCGATGCCCGGTTGCCAGGTAGTGTCCCACGTGGCACTACCTGGTTTCTGCGTTCTCCTCAGCATCTTATTTATCTCCTTCTGGCTCCTTCGGATATGCCCTTCCATTCACGCTCCTGTGTCGCACGTGCTCTTCCTCCTGGCTATAGATTTTCATTTTTCTTTTTCTTTTTCTTTTTTTTTCTTTTTCTTTTTCAAAAAAGAAAATACCAATATCTGATGTGTTAATTTTAGACACGAATTCACCAGAAACCTTTTAGATATATTATCATTCTAATATGAAAAATATTTTTTATAAGAAAATTGATTACAAAAGTCAAATACATCAACTTACAATTTTAGTTTCAAAATAGTTTATAGTCCATTATATATGCAATTTTTTTATAATAATTCATTATATATACATATGCTGCTTGCATGAGCTCCTTATGGGAATATAAGGAGATCAAATTGTTATTAAAAAATAATTGGACTGATTTGATAATAATAGTAATCGATTTTATCAAAATTTAACTCATTGATTGCAATTGAGAGGGGAGAATTTTTTCGAGGTCAAAAATTGAATCTAACCATCAGACCAAATTTATAAATATAATAATAGTTGATAAATTAAAAAATATATCATAATATTGAACTGTTCGATTTTAAAAAAAAAAATATGGAAGGGTTCGAACTCTAATCATTACTCTAGACACAATAAGTTTTTATCACTAGCCAACCACCTAAGAACAATATACAAGTTTAATAAAATATATTTTTAAACAATATAAAAATTGTAAAAGTAGGAAATAAATGTGTTTTAATTATAAGTTTATTATTTAAAACAGTCTAACGCTTTTAAATTGTGTTTGCAAGGAGTTTCAGTATTTTTGGCAATACATCCTATTGTTCTGTGTTTATGTCAAATTTTTTTTATCTGAATACAATCCGTTAAATATTCATGTTAAACTGTGTACGTATCATGTTTAATTTGTGTTTACAAAGTCTAAATATATTTGTTTTAATTTTTTTACATGATATTCTAAACATCTAAAA
>QANX01000960.1:0-26191 GCA_003254975.1 Ochetophila trinervis | reverse complement strand
TATTTTTATTTATTATAAATTTCGTCAATTTGATACTTTATAATTATACAAACATTGATAATAAAATAAAATTTATTAAAAATTTATTACATGATTATTTATGAATTGTCCTTTGTAAACAACGGTTGAATAGATATGCTACTATCAACAAATTTTTATTTATTTATTTATTATTTTTTGGCTATGGAACTCCGTCGCAGTCACCGTTCGCCATCGCCCTTTCACGGTTCCGTTACTCTCAACTCAACATAAAATAAATAAATAAAGAAAAATAAAAGAAGTGTAAAGAATTTTAATTAAATAAATCATATTAATCAGGAATAATTAAATATAAAACCCTTTTTTGTAAACTCCGATATCTCTTTCCTTTTCTATCTCTGTAAACAAACAAAAGAGAGAAAAAAGAGAATGCGAGAAAGAAAGAGAGAGAGAGAGCTCTGTTACTGACTCTCTAATGGAGTGGAGGTCTCAGATCTTGGAAAAACCCTAGACATTTTGTTCAAGATTCTTTCTTATCCATCCAAGAAAATCTCCTTTTCTTCCTACATTTCGATCGCTCTTGTTCTTGCTCCTACTTTCGGTTTCCGGTCCTAAGCGGACTATTTTCTTTGTCGATTGCCGAAGAACCAGAACTTCTTGTTCTATCTTCTTCGGATTCTGGACTGCCTTGGCGGTTTTGGACCTCTTCTTTCTGGTTTCCGAATTGGTTTAGTGCTGGTTCTCTCTGCATTTCCTTTGGTGGATTGTTCACGAGTGAGATTTTCGTTGTGGTTCCGAGAGGTTTCGATGATTATGAGAGTGCAAAATCTTCATGTTTTTGGATTTGAGGTTGTAGGGAGGTTTTGATCGGATTGTTGATTAGGTTTTGCTTTGCATTTTACACTTTTTTGTCGTCTGCGTGTTTTTTCTGAGTTCTGGATTTTGGTGGACGAGTTTGTTAGGGTTTGTGAATTGGAGGAGGAAGCTTGTGTGTATGAATTTGGTGTGATGGTGTAGTTGAAGAAGATTATGGACGACAGAGGAGGTGGCGGAGGCTCATTTGTTGCTGTCCGGAGGATTTCTCAAGGTCTCGACCGAGGCAACACCTGCCATTCAACTTCTGGTGCTTTTTTAATTCCTTTCCCTTCGTTATACTTTTTTTGTTCTCTCTCTTTCTCCTTCCCCAATTTTTTCTATATATAATATATATTTTTCTATAAAACCTTTTATCTCTCGCTTTATCTGGTCCAACAGTTCCGTTTTTCTTTTTTCTTTTTTTTTTTTGGAGTTTAGATCTGTGAGTTGAGATTTGTGAACATAGCTTGGAGTATCCTTGAAGCAATCAATACCTTGATGCTTTCTGATATTCAAATTTGCTGTGGTGGGTGAATTATGATTTTTTCCACCTGCATATTTTGTTTTGTTTTGTTTGTTTGTTTATTTGTCTGGTTGGTTATTTGGTATTGTCGTGTCTCCAAATTTAGAGAGCTTAAGTAACAAAAAATGTTTAGAGAGCTTGAATTGAAACTCTGACGATAAGGAAGTCTTGGAATATTTCTTATTACTGCTACGAGTTCTATTACTGTTTCTAATATTATTTTTGCTTTTACAAATATTATTCTAATTTTTATAGTATGAATAGTAGTAATACTTGTAACTGCCTGCTACATTTGATGGTAATTTTTTTTTTATATCTGCCACATTCTTAAATTCTGTTTTGAGGAAATGCTGTTTTGGTGTACCATGAAGCATTATCATGCATAAACTGTTTGACACTTTTCTTTTGTTTCATTCTTTTCGATATAATAATTAAACTCTTATGGCACCATATAACAACAGAATAATTATCTTAAGTCTACTTAGAAACTCTTTGGTAGCTTATGTGTGGTTTATTTTGGCGCAGCTGAGGTTGTAGCAGGGTCAGCAGCATGGCTTGGTAGAGGGCTTTCTTGTGTGTGTGCACAGAGAAGAGAGAGTGATGCCCGTCCTTCGTTTGATTTAACCCCTGTTCAGGTAGCGTGCTTGTGATTTCATTGACTAGCTGCCATCCTCTTGTGGTTTCTACTTCTTTTTCCCTCCATCATTTTATTTTATATGATGTGGCCCTTATTAAGTTTGTTTTCAGGAATAGAGTTATTTTAGGAGGCAATTCACGTTTTCATGTACTGTTCTTGTCTGCCCTGCTCCTGCATTTTCTTTTAAGGATGTTTATGTAGCTTAAACGTTCTTGATTGGCTGCAGATATGTGATAAGGCGGTTATTTAATTTATTTGACTGGGGTGAAAGAGATATTGTAGTGGTCAATATTCTTTGACATTCCAAGTTTACAGTTTGCTAAAACCTATGAATTTTGTCAGATAGAATGTATTACAAACATAATGCTGAGAGAGTCTAGAGAGTAATCTCGTGGTTGTTACTAAACTTTCAGATATTTGAATATATTTGTTTGTTTGGCTTTACATTATTGGTTTGGTTTATGAGTAGATTTTCTTGTTTTATGATGATATAGTTGCTCCTGTTCCCTACAAATAGTTTGTCTTTTTCTCTTGATTTTATACATTTTTACAGGAGATCTTCATGTAAAGACCCCAAGGGGCATTAACATGTTCCCTACAAAACTTTAGTCATTTATGTAATATTTGAAAAGTCCTCTCCAAAGCCTTATTAATTTTCAGCTCTCAAAAACTTTGCTCGTGTTAATCAATTTTTTGCTCATATGGTGATTGTTTTGCTCATAGCTTCCCATGCTTTTGTGGCTCAAATAATTTGTTCTTTAATCTTTGTTAGGATTTTTTGACATGTTTGTAAACAACCTTGGTTTAACTTGTGAAGTATTAGATCTATAAAAGATGTTAAAGTAGTCTTCTGACTTCTTTAGATACTCTTATGTTTTGATTGAGCTTTGTCAGGAGGAATGCTTGCAGAGACTACAGAATCGTATAGATGTTGCATATGATAGTTCAGTCCTTGAGCATCAGGTATCTTTTTGCTGAATATTCTTATGTTGTTAGAAGTGGAAAAATGCAGTTTGAATTATCAAATATTTGAGGAAGAATTGCATGTTTTATGTTTACTTTATTATTTTATCTTGTGGTCCCCATGCTCATGGCTCATCTATGTTTTCATTTTGCTTCTTGAAGTGTGAATGCTATTCCTGTTATTTGCATTTCTGCTTTATTGTAGGAAGCTCTAAGTGCTCTTTGGAATGCTGCCTTTCCTGAAGAAGAACTTCGTGGTTTAATATCTGATCAATGGAAGGAAATGGGGTGGCAAGGAAAGGACCCATCTACAGATTTTAGGTAGATGTTGTTTTATCTTAACCAGTTTTACACATTATATATTGTTAGTCTGACAGATTCTCACTTTCTCATCTTATTTTTCTGTCTGTTTTGTTACTAACTGTTGGTGTTTGGATTAATCTGGTAGGGGTGGTGGTTTCATATCATTGGAGAATTTGTTGTTTTTTGCCAGGAGTTTCCCGGTACGATCTGTATCATCTCCCTCATCTCTGTAAATCTTCTAGATCCCTGTGTGATGGGTTTGTCTGAAAGTGAATTGATGTCTGGAATATTGAAAGAGTTATTTCTTTTTTAGGTTATGTAATACAGGAATCTTTGAAAAATTTAGTTTGCTATTCAACTTCTTCAAATTGAAAGGACTGATAGCCCAGTTTTTGGTTTTAAGTAAAAATCATGAATGTGTCATGAATAAGATACTTCTTCTTAAAGCCACGGTATGAAGAATTTTTTTTTTGCTCCCTTCAAAATGCTTAGTTTCTTGAAGTGTTCTTTAATGTGGGAATTTATAGATTCCTAAAAAAGCATAATTTCCTGTCAAGATTTATATTTAACCATTTTTAAGGAACTAGAAGTCCTCTTTGAGCTTTCTCCCACTTAGATGTTTCCATGTGAATGGCTCTTTCATTTTGTCCCTTGGTTCATACTTTTTATTGTTATCTCCAATAATTTATGGGTGTCACATTTTATTTTTGGCTAGTAATTAAGAAAGACTTAATTCTGATTTGTATATGAGAAAATGGCTTTTATTTTCATGTCACTATCAGGTTTAGTTAGGGGAAGAAAACAAAGGTAAGGATCTTTTTGGTGAGGAGAACTTGAAAATCTTTGTTTATTACTTTATTATCTGAAATATATTCCTAAACAAATAAATGAATTGCCAAAATGAAAAAAATCAATTATGAGAATCTTTTTTAATAACTTAATTTGATTAGAAAAATGGATTAATACAATTGTTCAACAGTGAACAGAGTTTTACTGGTTTGCACTTATAGCTTCAATCGGAATGATCCTCTATAGAATGGAAATTTTATTTTATACTGTACAATTTTGTTTGTGGCAAATAATAATTTCCTTAGGTGTTCTGCAAATCAGGTGCTGCTTCTGTTACTGATTCCCTTGTACAGGACCCGTCTTTCTTTTGCATCGCCTCTACACTAAGTATCGTGTTCTTAACATCTTAGTGATAAATAACAATACACTTATTCATTAAATGCTATTAAGCGGGCCTACTTGTTTTGCTAAGTCTAGTAATAATGCAATAATGTAATGTTGTAACATATTTTAATTGTATAGATTTGTAGCTGTTCAAATTACCAGGCAGGGAAGAAAATGGTAGATTTAATTTTTTGTTGGAAAATGATCGAGTAAATAAGAGTGCACTGTAAATTGAGTGCTTGAGACTTATAAATAGCACTTCGTCTAATGCTTTGTCTTGGTTAATTCAAAATTTCTTGTATGTTTCAACTTGCTTTTTGGTTCTGTAAGAGGTTTGGTACTATAAAAAACTATATTGTCCCATCTTTAATGCTACCCATTTTGTATTGCAATACGTTGAAAATAGTGGTTTTTTCAATACAGAAATCCTTCCAGGATCTCCTTCGAAAGCAGGAAGGTGATCGCTCGGTTTGGGAATACCCATTTGCTGTTGCTGGTGTGAACATTACATTCATGCTTATTCAGATGCTTGATCTTGAAGCAGGTCCTTTAATAGTTTTATTTTCTTGTTTATTAAAATATGGTCTATTTTATTTTCTTCTTCTTTCCTTCTAATATTTTGACAATTCTGGACCTTGTATTTTATTAATGACAGCAAGAGCGCTGTCATTTTTTTTTCTTAAGTATATCTGATAGATGCATTTACAGCAGTTTGGAGAAGTGGAACTTTTGAGGTCTTCACTTCTTCACAAGTTTTGGTTTTAAAATATTCTTCATTGGTTAACTAGGATAATTTCTACTCTTAACAGTCAAACCAAGAACGCTGGTTGGAGCAACTTTCTTGAAGTTCCTTGCAGGTATGTTGGGATGGTGTTATAGTGCCCCAGCCACATTCTTAATTATTAAGGTTCTATATTCAAGTAATGTGGTAGGAGGCACCTTTGCTCCCAGAGTAGCTCTTTAACATGTTTCAACAATATGACTAAAATAATTGTTTTCTGTATTTTGCATGACAGATAATGAGTTTGCATTTGACCTTCTGTATTGCATCACATTCAAGCTGATGGATCATCAGTGGCTCACAATGCGTGCATCATATATGGATTTTAATGTATGTATTTTTTCATCCTGAATTTGCCTTGTAGATATTGGTAAAGACTGGAGATGACCTAGACATGGTCATTGTTTAGTCTTTGCATTTTCTATTAATATTCTGGTGTATTTATCTGATCTACTTTATATAGATGCCCCAAACAGTAAAATAGTGCTATTAATGCTGTTGTGAAGGAATACCAGAGTAAATCTTTATGTGTATTTAAAATAAATTATCAGGTATTTGGGAACTGGTAGTTATCTTTACCCAATATATAATGGCAATAGGCTTTTTTCCCCCTTGATCAGGGTAGTCACTCAGACATGTTAAGTTATATGATTTGCTAATTTCTTTCCCTTTTATCTTGTGTTTCTAACAGACAGTGATGAAATCCACACGTCGACAACTGGAAAAAGAGCTTCTGCTGGAAGATATAACACGCCTTGAAGAATTGCCCTCGTACGGTCTCCTTTCCCGTTAGTATAGAAGTTATGTGCCATGGCGGGAAAATTGTCACATCTGACTAGATTGTGTTTGTATATGACAAAGGTGCTCAACTTTTATTGCTGCGAGTCAGAATATTCTGATTTGATTCTCCGGAATGGTTTTAGTTTCTTGAGGGTGTAAGGCTAAAACGAAGTGTGATTTCATTTAGGTTTTATATACAGCATTTTAATCTCTACATTAGGTGGAAGACCATGAAATCTATTATGCAATACTCGTTAGGAATGTGTATTTGTGTTTCTTTTTTTTTTTGGGGACTTGTGAGTTCATTTTGAAGTCCTACGATTGGGAAAAATGAGCACCCCTTCAGGCACAATATACTTGAAAGCTTTGTTCTCAGTGAATTCTAAATGAGCAGTTTATTCACCCAAAGTGGCTGGTGGGGTTCAAGGTGCGAATTTGACTTCTTTTATTTTTAATTATTTTTATTTGGCCAAGCAGTGTCATATTTCTCTCTGATTTAAAATATTATTTTTTGTCAAGAAAACTTTGTCGCTCAAGTTGCCTGAGCAATTCATTCTAAACTTGTCAAATATATAATTTGGAGATTTGTAAGTAGCTCTTATCGTCAACTTGTCAAAAATATAATTCTGAACTCGTCAATAATTCTGAACTTGTAAGTTGCTCTTATCCTATTCATTACTGGTTCATATATTACTGGTTCTTGATGAATATATTTCCTTCGACCAAAATGATAATTATAATAAAAGGAAAAAAGGAGGTCCAAATTAGAATGTAATTTAATATACTAGTTAACCCGTCCATCTTTCACTATCACTACGAGTTTCCTGGATTGTCTTCCAAGTTTTCAGCCATTGCTTTTGCCTTGGTATATATATTGTATACAACTTCCTTTAAAAATCTTAATCAAATAGTCATCCCTTGACATTTCTTCAGCGGTGTTTCAACTATTTACTCGCCTAGCCTTCTCAAATTTAAGCATTATGCCAATATCACGCCAAAACAAAATGTAATTTAGATTAAAAAAGCCTAACAAGTATGACAACCAAGATTTCCACACTTTAAACTCACACATATCACATACTCAAATTTTGGTAGGTTCACAATATACTCTAATGAGTTTAGAGTCATTAAGTTTAAAAACTTCATAAGCTTATGCATCTCTAGGTTCCAAAAAGACTGACATGACAACCTAAAGCTTCATTGAAGTCATATCATGATAGCAAGACAGATAGGAAGAAAGGAAGACTAAATGAGGTGGAAAAGGTTCTTGGCAGCAACGTTTATTCATAGACCCAAGGGTGAAGGCTGCTGTGCCAGTTAACAGGGCCATCAGGGAACCATAGCGCAATTTCCTTCCTTGCGCTCTCAACTGAGTCGCTACCATGAATGACATTCCTGCAAATCCAAATAGATTCCTTAACGTCAATACAGTAAACCAGAAACAACTTCACAACGATGCCACAAATTAAACTTTGATATCTGCTTTTGAAAGCTAGAACTAGTTACCCTTAATTAAATATTTTAATCCACAACACATCCAGGATTTATTCCAAAAGATACTTGAAAAGCAAAAAAGATGTTGGGCATGCTTCCACATCTAGATAAACTATTTTGAGCCAAACCAGACCTTATTTTAACCAAAAGAAGAGACGTTGCTTTCAATCCTAATGATAACCCTATCTTAAAAAAAAAAAATTCTAACTTGTTTTCCACCACCATAGAATTAATCAAATTCTATGGCCATATGGTTGTCGTAAACTAGTAAATGAGAAATTTTTACAACATCAATCTTTAGTTACTGAAGAAGAAGTAAATTACCTGCCAATGTCAATGGCATAATCACCACGGATGGTTCCAGGGGCAGACTCTGCTGGGTTGGTTGCTCCAATAATCTTCCGACCAGTTGTCACAACATTCTTACCCTCCCAGATCATAGCAACAACAGGGCCAGAAATAATGTAATCAACCAAGCCACTGAAAAAGGGCTTTGCAGAGAGGTCAGCATAGTGTCTCTCAGCAAAAGAGCGATCAACAGTAATGAGCTTCAAACCTAACATATTGATAGACATATTCAATTTGAGAGAAAATATTTTCAATATACATCAATTCTGAAACCAAATTTTGCTGTGCACTTCTAACAATTTTTTTTTTTAATGAAAATTCCCATCTCAATTTACAGATTCTATTTGGAAACTTCAGAAGACCAACAATTCAAACAATGCCAGAATACTACAGTATAAATAGAAATTGATAATCAATATTCACTGGTATAAGTTTGCTTGCTATGTAAGTATTTGGAAATGAACTATCTAAGACTAGCCAGGAAACCTCTAAATTTCAGAAGAATTCTAAGTTACCTAATTACCAATCAGTTTGTGTCGATTATAAAACATTTGAGAATAATACCATAACTTTCAAATTTAAATGACACCATGGAATAAACTGATTGATAATTCACCTTTCAAAATGAATCCCTTCTTCTCAAACCTGCCAATAATATCACCAACCTGAAAATGAAAAAAAGATGCAAGTCAATGAGAAAATCGAACTGCCTCTAAAAACTAAAAAAAGTAGGAAACATATTAGATCTTGTGTGTGTGTGTGTGTGTGTGTGCTTTTTTCCTCACAAAGATTAAATTTTAATTCCCAACCCGCCACTGAGTTGTGAGGATGGATTTGGCTTATCAAATATAGAAGATTGAAACATCAAAAAGCCCCCAAGATTTACTTTTCCCTTTCTTCCAATTCTCAGGCAACCAACCAAACACTAGTCTATGGCAACTATTATTCGACACTTGCATAAAAATAATTGCACATATAAACTACAGATTTAAGCCATAAATCATTTCTTCCCCGGCCCCACCCAAAAAAGATAACCAAGACACTCATTTCTTTTTTCCCAAGATTTCCCACCAACCAAACACTATATCCCTACAATTTATGAGAAATCATTTAAAAACCTAAAATTTCATGAAACCCAATAAAACCCATAAAATATTTTAACAGTCCTTGAAGTTACCCCGCATAAAACCAAAACAGAAAGTCATACCAGGCCTCTCTGGACTCCATCGGGCTTGATCATGATGAAAGTTAGCTCCATTTCTTCTTCAGTGAAATACGCAGCAGTACTGACTGTTTCAGAGAGACCGAGTTTAGTGATGAGAGTGAGGAAGAGAATAGGCTATATATATCCACACACACACTCCAACTTTATCAAATGGAAAAAACCCTAACCCTACTCGCCACGGAATATTCGCTCAAAATGTTATTTTCCTTTTCTTTTTAATTATTAACCTTTTGCAGGTGAAAAGCCAGGCGGAGCCAGATAGTCTGATAAGATAGTGAAAAAAAAAAAAATATATATATATATATATATATATATATTTGGCAATTTTCAATACAATATATTAACACGACACGAACACGTAAAGTTTTTTACATGTTTGGATTTATCTAAAACAGATTGAATTAATAACGGATTAATTTATTATGAACCTGTTATCTGGACGGGTCTTAACGATTTGACTTGTAAAAATCCATTAGACCCATTAATTTTTAATGACAATTTAGTAATTTAACTATAAAAAAAAATTTAAATATTTATATTTGTTTATGCTTTATTATTTTTTAATATGTTATTTTAGTTTTTATTTTTGGTTTGTAAAAGAATACAAATATTTAATAGTATGGACTATGAACTATAAATTAAATATATTTTTTAATTTTTTAAAAATAATTTTGAAAATGAGTTTAATGTGTTAACGGGTTGAATAACAGGTTACATGATAATTTCATGAACGGTTTTAAGTTTATAAATTTCAACACGAAAGGTTAATGAGTTGAGTTTAGATGAAAATTTTTTGACACGAATACCACACGACATGACACGTTGCCATGTTTATATATATATTTTGATATAGTAAGCACGCTGTGATAATTTTATAATAAAAATATTTTATGTGACAAGTTATATCATCATTGTTGATTGCCACATAAAAAAATTATCAATTAAATTTTTAAAAATACAATTATCTTTCAATAACAATTACCGGTGAATTTCAGACAAATATAACAAATTGTTAATTTTCTAATTAGAATTTATTTAAAAAAAATAATAATATATTTAAATGAATTGAGATTATTTAGGTGGCGTTTGGTAATGCATTTATTTTTAATTTTTGATTTTTAATTTTTTAATTTATTAAAAAATAAACAACAGCTCGTTGGATAATCATTTTTAATTTTTTTGTTGTTGTTTTTAAACTTTGTATTTAAAAAAATAATACAAAATATAAAATCTACACTAGAAATTCAAAACCAAATTTTACATATAAAATCTACATTAGAAATCCAAAACTTATATCTAAAATGCCAAATAAAGATTTTAATTTAGGTTTAAACTTTAGATATGTCTCATATCATAAATTAAAATAAAAATTAAAATCATTAAATACAGATAAAAATTAAAATTTACAATAATTCTAAAACATGCATAAACCTTTTTATGTATAAACATTTAAAATTGAGAATCACATATATGTTTATATATTTTTAAATTTATTTATAATAAAACAAAATCACATTTATTTAAACAGAAAATTGTAAAAAAATTAAAAATTAAAATAACAGATGATGACATCATCACGACATCAGCATGCAAGAATAATTTATGGTCAAACTTTTTTATTTTTAAGCATATGCTAACGTTATTACGACGTAAACAACATATACAACAACTATTGTCTTCAGCATCTAGCTGGGTTGTGGATTGATCCAGTTGACTGGTAATCGGATCGTGCAACCTAATTATCTAATCCGTTGGAGTTTTCATTATTCAGCTTCAATTTTCGACCAAACTCTTGGCATTCTCTTTGTCTCGTCATGGATAATAAATATCCGATGTCAATTTGGTCTAATTTCAAATATAATTCAACACCCAACACCAAAAATAGACACGGTCAAGAAATCAAATTTGTTCAAAAATAAAATTTTACAGATAATAATCATATAAATATATGCCATTCCATTTGTTTTATAATAATATGCATTATGGTTACTTTGATGTTTGAAACAAAAAATTAAATTTGTTCAAAAATAAAATTTTACAGATAATAATTATATAAATATATGCCATTTCATTTGTTTTATAATAATATGCATGATGGTTACTTCGATCTTTTAAACAAAACTATAAAAGAGGTTGACAAATATTTGCTCCTGGCTTGATTTTAAGCCAAAGAAAAATGAAAACATAAAAAAAAAATACAAATTTAGCATTTTCCATTTTTATTGAAAATTTAAAAAATGTTTATGGAGAAAAAAAAATAAAAAAGAGAAAATATTTATCAAATGCCATTATGTTTTTTATTTAAAAAAAAAACGAAAACGTAAACGAAAAATAGAAAACGATTGATTTAACAAACATACCCATAGATAGACGTATCTAGCAAAATAGAATATTTTTATCATAAATTTTTTACTGCATTCTTACTATATAACTTTTTATATATAAGAAAACCTAAATTCTTTTAAATTTAAAATTTAAATTATAACATTTCATTTTTTACCTTTTGGGTATGACTTTATTATTTTTTTAGTTTAAATAATAGAATCAAAGGTATTGATTTAAAATATAATTTAAAAAAATGAGATGGTCATGATCTCAACCTTTTACAATAAAAAGAACAAAAGTAATTTGCAAAGACAAAAATAATCATACATTTGAAAAGGAAAAGAAAAAAAAAAAAGCATCTTAAAAAAAAAATTCAAAAGTTGAAAAAGGTGGGACGTTTGGATTCTTAAGGACATAACCATGGGCTCAGGTTTCCTACGCTGTTGAAAAGATTGGACTTGAAAGGATTTGGGTTCTCATTTGAAATGGATCCATTCTTGGCAAACGCGGTCTTTTTGTTGGACAGTAGAAGCTGGGCATCAGCTTGGGCTTTCATGTTTATTTTTTGATTTTTTTTTTGTTTTTATTTAACAAAAAAAAGAAAAAAAAAGAAAAAGCTACCGTGTAACTTTTTTAATCGGAGTTTAATTATAAAATTTTGAAAGATATTATTCTATTTTAGATGATATTACTTTAAACAAATGTTATTCCGTTATATATGAGTTATACTTGTCCATAATGAAATAACATTGTAAAAACTATAACGGAGTAATATTTGTTTATAACAGAGATATATATTCATAATTGAGTAATATTTTTTAGAATTATACAGTGAAACTCAGTTGTATTGTAGAATTTTTCCTAGATTGAGACATTGAGTGGTCAAATGAAGTCGGTTAATCTGTTTATTTATTTATTTTTATTGTTCATTATGATAAACTTTTGAAGATAAAAAGATATTAGAGGTGTTCGGAGATATACAATTCAAAACTTTTTACTCCATGAAAAAAGAAAAATAAGAGAAGAGATTCCTCCTTATTTCCTCTAACAAAATTAATTAATCCTTTGAAACTTTTTACTCCATAAAAAAAATAAAAAAAACTCTCTACTCGGAATTTAGTTTATCGGATATTAGTTTAATGCAAAACTAGTTTTTGTTTTTTCATATAATGTTTGGTTAATAATAAAAATATTAAATTTTGATATGGACCAAACATTATTTTGAAAGTATTTAAATATTTTGGAAATATTAAAAAGACAAACTACCTTTATTTTGAAAGTATTTTTTTATTCAAATTTGAGTTCGGTGGATGAGTTACCTAGTATAATGGTATCCAACTTAGAAATTTCCAATTGGGTATACAATACAAGATTGCCCATAATTTGATATGGACCATATTTTAGCATTTTTTGGGGGCTATATTGGAAATATATAGTTTAAAAGAAAAAAAGGGGTTTAACATGAGGGAAAGTTGGTGAGGGAAGAGTTTCATCCCTAGGAACATATATTCACTTGAAAATTTCAAGACTTTGTTGTGAAACAAATATTGGGCCGAGGAAAGGAATTTGAAGGGAAGGGAAGACAAAGGAAAATTTTATTTATTTATTTATTTTTTATATAATTGTGTCAGAAAAATTTGATAATCTAAAGCACTCAAAATTTCCTAGAAAAAAAAAAAAAAAAAAAAAAGGAAATAGTACCCACCAAATATCCGATGCCTCACCCTATCATAATGAGAAATGGAAGACTTTAGAAAGTTGATTGAAAGGCCATGATTGATGCATGGAATTCAGCATTTCATTTGTGTGCTGTCTATGGCCATGGTTCTGTTCCCTCTCTCTTATTGCTTCGACTTGTAATCTTTTTGGGAGGATTACTTATTACACTTTTGAATCTTGTATTTTGAAATCATCAAGATGTCGGATCCCTGTAAACCTACTTTTTTTTTTCTCATTGCATTTTTTTTTAAATAGGAATTTTTTTTAGCAGATGTATCAAATTTTTTAATTAATTTTTTAATATATAATGATGTGGTTGTTTATTAATTATTCATAAATTAACAATCCAATGCAATTATAAAAGATAAATTTAATAAAATAATACTACATTATTGGATACTAAAATTTAATTAATAAATTTAATCATTTTAAAATACTTTTTCTAGTCATTTTTTTTTCCATTGCATTGTTTCACTTCATTTTTTTTTGGGTGCATATTGTCTTGCTTCATTTCCCCTTTTTTCTTTTTCTTATCACTTTGTAAGGCTCCCAACAACAATACATTCCAATCCCATCTTGTTTCTCATTATGCAAACACCTTATTCAAATCCCCCCTTTCTCTCTCTTTCTCTTACGCATACATTTTTAAATTTGGTAAACTTATATTAGAATTAATATATAATAGCATTTTTCTTGTTAAATATTGTTGGTTATTAGAGCAAAAAAGCATTTTAAAAAAAATAGGATTAGTAGTCTTCAATATTATAGCTCAAGTAGTCTTGTTTGTCTCTTGCTAATATTTCTTCATTTTTGTCAAGATTTTTTCTTTATCAATTAAGAAATTTCCCAAATAATTAGAAAACAATGTATTTAGGAAAGCCATATCGGGGTCAATTTAGAGGCAGTTCAGTGGCAAAGTTTATTGTTTTACATATTAAAAGTTTGAGTTCAAATCTCTCCATTTTCAATATTAAAAAAAAAAATCAGCCAAGTGATCTCATAAATATATGCATATTTGGTCGTATTTAAATTTTGATTTAAATGCACTTTAGTATTTTTTAAAATTGAATTTGTTCATATTGGAATCTCTACAATTAATTATTTAATTGATACATTGTAATTTAAAAAAAAAACTGAATATTTGTCTAATTTAGTTAAAATTGAGAAATTCCGTTAACTTAGAAATCACTGGCACAACATGTATCTTCAAAATTAGTTTATTCATTTTTAATTATAACAAAATTTAAAAAGAAAGAAATTAAAGTTATAAATGAATTTCGAATTTAAAAAAATAATTTTAAGAGTCATGTGCTGTGCAAATGACTTCTAAGCTGATAGATCTCTCAACTTTAACTAAATTAGACAATGTGTAATTTTTTTTTCAAATTACCAAGTATTAATTGTACAAATTAATTGTAAAAATTTTAATATGAACAAATTTAATTTTAAAAAATACTAAAGTGCATTTTAACTTTGAATTTTATTGCATGCCACTGGATGGAGTGGTGATCTCCTGAACTGACAATGTAGGATTTTGGAGAATCCTCTAAATTTTCTTTTTGAGAAAGTACCATTTCCATGGAGGGCTCTGTATATTGCAAGTATATAATATTTAATCAGTTTTACCAAAAATATAATCAATAATCTTGCTTACAAGGTTAAGATTGAAATATGGATTTGAAAGCGTATTTTTAGTAATTTTTACTTTTGATCAAATTTACAAATACAAAAACATAATATTTGTTTGTGTCTTTTTTTTTTCTTTTTCAAAATTTGAAATCAATTTCCAAAATATCCCAATATATTAATGAATTTATAGGTAGTTTTTTATTTTTGATTCTATAAAAGGATAATAGTTTCATAAAAAATAAAAAGTCTCAATGTACTTTAGTACATTCTAAAATTGAATTTGTTCACATAGAAGTTTTTACAATTAATTTGAGCAATTGATACTTTTTAAATTGAAAAAAGTTGCACTTTTGTCCAATTTAGGTCTAATTTAGTTAAAATTGATGAATTCCATCAACTTAGAAGTAACGTGCATAACAAGTTACTTTCAAAATTTGTTTATTCATTTTTAATTGTACAAAAAACTTAAAAAAAGAAGAAGAAAAAGCTATAAATGAATTTTAAATTTTCTTTCATGTTTTTAAATTTTTGGTACAATAAAAAAGAAAAAAAATTATTTTAAAAGTGACGTGTTATGCATGTAACTTCAAAGTTGACGGAATTTTTTAATTTTAACTAAATTGAATATAGATTGGATCTATATTGGACAAGAATGTAATTTTTTTTCAATTTAAAAAGTATAAATTGTATAAATTAATTATAGATATTTGTATATAATAAATTTAATTTTAGAAGATACTAAAATGCATTTAGATAAAGAGCTTTTTATAATAGCTATATTAAGATGACATATTTTGCAATCATGAACATCACAAAGAAGGTCACTTGCAATATTTGTCACAATCAATCTCTATTCCTCCATTTGGATTTTCTAATAAATCACAAGATGAGGAAAATAATAATTATTACTCTTGTTTTGATATTATAAAAGGATTCTAACTCTAAATATTTTCAGCAGAAAATGTTATTTTGCTATTAGATTGTTCCAATAAAAAACAATTAAACAATAAATTTGATTAGAAGTAGTAAAAGAATTTCACAAATTTTAGTTCCTCGGCCCTCTTCCTTCTGTAGTGGGTAACGTACATGGTTTATCTAATCATGAGGCTTTTGCATTGTCAAAACATAAAAGCTTGAAGAATATTCCATTCAGTTTTTTTTTTTTTTTCTTTTCTTTTGTTATTTTTCAATTAAATGTCAGTGAAAATTGTGATAAAAATCTTCAACCCCTAACTTAATAAATGTCCGAAAAGAAAGTGCCATTTTTTTTCCTTATTATTATTATTATTTTATCGTACGTCACTAATTCTTCTACTCGAAATGACATCAATTATATTTTTATTTTGGATATTATAAATGAATCAAGACAATTTAGTTAATAACCATTCGTTTTATAACAAATATAACTTTTATGAATAGGAGCTTATATCATAAAGCAAAATTAAAAATCCAACAAAAGAGTATTTATCCACATTTCTACATATGTAAGATCTGGTTCAAATAACCCTAATAATAATTATTAAAAATAAATCCAAGAAAAGTAGTTATATTATGAGATTAATTTATTTCCATTGTTAATATTTCTGCACTGCTAGCTATCTTAATTAATTTCTTGAAAACTGATCCTTATTAAATTATATATTAGGTCTAAATACATTTAAGTATTCTTTAAAATTGAATTGTTTAACATATGGTCTCTAAAATTAATTTGTGCTGGTACTCTGTAATTTGAAAAAAATTACATTCTTGTCCAATTTAGTTAAAATTGATGAATTCCGTCAACTTATAGGTCATGTGCATAACAAGTTACCATCAAAATTGATTTTTTCATTTTTAATTGTACCAAAAATAAAAAAGTTTAAAAACAGACAAAAAACATAAATGAATTTCAAATTTTTTTTCATGTTTTTGAATTTTTGGTACAATAAAAAATGAAAAAATCAATTTTGAGGGTCACGTACTATGCACGTAACTTTTAAATTGATAAAATTTGTTAATTTTAACTAAATTAGACTAATAGACAATTTTTTTCAAAGTAGAAGGTATCAATTATACAAATTAATTATAGAGATTGTATGTGAACAAATTTAATTTTAAAAAGTACTAAAGTACATTAAAACTTATATATTAATCCAGATCTTTTTAACTTTCGGATAATAAATTACTATAAACTAATATTGTGTCCTTGACCTATAAAGACACCTAAACTTTGTTTTTGGAAAAAAAAAAACACTATTTGTGTTCCACAAATATGAAAACAAATTATGAAAATCACTAGTATATATATGTGCGAGGAAACAGAAAATCTAGAGAAAGCATAATGATAGAGAAATTACGTATTTTTTTCTTAATCATATAGAGAAATTACATGAAGAGAGAGACATTAGGAGACACGCAGAAAATAAATTTGAAAAATAATTAAAATTTAACTTCTCGTATTTATAAGATATTCTAGAGTCGTTTCAAGGGATTTGTTACTTAGTTTGTCGAGTCTAGTGTGCGTGTGTGTGTGTATATATATAATCCACCTATATATAGTAGGGTTATGTCCATATTAGTATAATAAATATCCGGATGTTTTTTCCGATAATTCATATAAATAAATGCAACAAAATATCATGTAATAAAGGCCCACTATATGTGAAAAGAGATTCACACCCACCATGTTTAGCTGAAAATATTTTCAACTGATTTTTAAGTTTGAGAGTATATAAGTAAGCTTAATATTTAGAATTGTTGAATTATATGTATTTAATGTGACAAATCTGCTGTGATATGCAATTTCATGATTTTAAATGATCAAGCTCACTTAACTTCAACTTAAAAAAATAAAATTGAATAATCTGAATCGAAATATATATATATATATGTAAATTGTAATCATTTGCGAACTAATATTGTTGCCTCAATTTGCCCCTGTAGTGGCTTTGTAAATTTTTATTAACCATTGTTCTTTAAAAAATAATTAGAATTTTACTATTTTTCCGCTTTAGGATTTTTCAAATCTTTTATTTTGTTAGCTCTTAGATAAAATTTCTTTTGAATGATTATCTATGTCTGTCATTTGGCTCCATCTTCACAACTTGCTTGGAAACTACCAAATATCTATCTAATTATATATATCTAGTCATTTGAGTATAAAACATTTTGGTGAATCAGAGCGAGAGGAGTTTGTGTGTGCGCACATACACAGAATAATACAAATTTTGAAGTATATACATGATTCTTTGAATGCAAATTAGCTATTTTATTTGGCTCCACCTTTCCTTTATTTTTTATTTTATTTTATTTTCTTACATAGTGCAGAAATATTAGAAAATAAATTATTATATATATACCTTAGACTTATTTTTGGTTAGGGAATATCAGGCTGCTTAATTAATTAGTTATATTTTTAGGGTTAAGGATCAGTGCACGTTTTTCGTACACTAGACATTTTTAAGAATTATTGAACGTTTTTTTAGCAATAATTAGTTAAGCTTATAATGTCGCAGCACATTGATTGTCTATGGTTGTACTTTTTATCATATAGATTGTTTCAATATTAATCTCATATATAGCAAATTAATTGGCACTCATAAATCTTGGGCTTTTTTCTCTATCTATCTTCACCTGAAAATTAATTTTCCTTTTTTTGAATGACATTTTCAGGTGAAACTTTGGAAGGTATATACTAAAACCAACAAATAAAAATGATAAAAAAAAAAAAACCAAAGATACATACTATATATGGACTAAAACCATTCTCTTCTGCAAGAGATCAAACAATGAGATCAGGGAGGGCCGAAAGGGAGAAAATTTGAAAAGTTGCATGTCACCGCCATTATCTTGGGGGTTAATTTATCTTGACACACACACACACACATATATATTTATTGTATATTGTGTATGTATTTGTTGACAAAGGTTTTGATTTTCTATTGTTTGCGTCTCTATCACCATGATGTTTTTATATATAGATTTCCACATTATGTATTTTGATCATACACTTCATCTAGTCTTTTTTCTTTTTCAAGTAAATGGACATGTCATTCTTTTTCACTTTGTCGGCTCAATAGAAATTCATACATACACAAATATAGATATATTATTTAATATAATATATATTATATATATGCAGTATATATAGACTATAGTTAACCTTAACATGAAGCAACTGCAAAGACTGTCTTAAAAATAATATTTTCGTATATAACAATTTATACATATAAAATTTCCAAACCTTATTCCATCCGTGTATATTTGACTTTAAATACAAATGGAAGAATATTACATATATGCATTTTCAGTCTGAGAAAAAATGCCTTCTACTTTTTGTTCTTCTGTATCCTCCACTACTAGACGAGAAAAAGACTATATATGCCAAAGTACATGTAATTCCATATCCTGTGGTTTATATGTAATTTAGTATTGTATCCCGCGGATTATATGTAATTTGGCGTGCATATATTCTATAATAAATATATATATATATATATATAAATAATGCTTTTTCTAGTTTCCGGAGCCCATGATATAATGGTATTCAACAAGTTTGTACCTTTAACATTAGTGAGAAAGAATACAAAACATGGCAAATTAATAAACTGCTTAATGTGATTAGTTTTTTGAACTAAATTTATAAATTGGATAATGTGCGTAGAAATTCATGTCAATTTTAAGTAAAACATGTTTTATTTAATAGTTTGCTATATAATGTTTTTATATGCATGCCCCTGCCATTGTATAATGTGTGTTTATATATTTATACATACTTTGAGTTTGAGAGGTTTTTTTCTTTATTCTGGCTATTTGAAACTTAGGCAAAATAAATATAATGCACTCTGTGTGATGGAAGATTTGTCTTACCAGAAGTTTTGGATAGTTTGAAGATAAGCTAATTAGGAGCTAGCGTCTAGGCCTAGCATGAGGTTGGACTTTTGCTGGTGATGAAGAGCTTTTTAGATTTTGGAAGAGAAGCTTTATGTGTAGCACAAGTCAAGGCATGCATGTTTTAGTCAGTGCAAATGGGAGTTTGGAAGATCTTTATAAATACTGCTTCAGGATTCCAATAAAGACCAAAACTCTCCCAAAAGTTGAAGCCCCTATAGTTGTGTGTGTTGAGAGACAAAGAGAGAGAGAGAGAGAGTGTGTGTGTGTTCTAGTTGGAGTTGTTGTTGGTATTGTGGGGGAAGTTGGGAGGGTCTTTTCATGGGGAGAGAGGAAGAGAGAGAAAGCAACTGTGGATGAAGTAACATGTGAGACTGAGTGGAAAAGAGAGAAGCAAGAGAGATATGAAAATAGAAAAATGTTATTTGATGACCTGATAATTTAAATAGTTATTATAAAAAGATTCATTTTTTATTAAAATTTTAATATTAAAAAATAAAATAAAATTTAATATTTTTAATTAAAATTTAGCACATAATAATCATCAATAATAATAAATAGCAAAATCATAAAATTTGTGAGTGTTGTGGGCGTTATTATTATAGTTATTCAGTGAATAACTTTTTGCAGAGAAAGAGAGGACAAATATTAGAGATTTATATATATTGGAATTCGATTTGGCAGGATTTGAGAGGCTCTATCGTTTTCCTTCTTTCAACTGTCTCTTTGACATGGATTGAAGTTTTTGATGTTTCCCCACCACTCATTGCCCTTTAGACTCTCTTCGTTTCTTTTCCTTTCAATATTTTCTTTGTATTTTTTATACTTTTGATTTGTAATATTTTCAGGATAATAACAAGACTACTCCTATATATACAAAAATAAGTAGGAGAAAATGATACTTATCTTTTTCTAAATTAACTTCCTAAACCTTATGAACATATAACCTTCATTAATTAACTAATCTAGGTTTTAGTTTTTATTTTTATGTAAGGAAATCACATTTCCCATATGCATGATTCTAAAAATTCTTCACAAAGTTAAGTTTAATAAATAATTAAGTTTAAATGAATTTTAGTACCTTTTAAAATTGAATTTGTTCACTTAGGGATCTCTACAATTAATTTGTGCAATTGATACCTTCTAAATTGAAAAAAGTTGCACATTTGTCCAATTTAGTTAAAATTGACAAATTCTATCAACTTAAAATTAATATATAATCCTCAAAATTATTTTTTTTCATTTTTTATTGTACCAAAAATTTAAAAAAAAAATTAAAAACATGAAAGTCTTTTTTTCTCTTTTTTAATTTTTTTTAGTTTTTAGTAAAATTAAAAATGAAAAAAATAATTTTGAAGGTCATATATTAATTTTAAGTTTATAGAATTTATCAATTTTAACTAAATTGGACAAATGTGTAACTTTTTTTTGTCAATTTCAATTACATTGGACAAATGTTCAACTTTTTTTGATTTAGAAGGAATCAATTGCACAAATTAATTATAGAGACCCTTAAGTGAACAAATTCAATTTTAAAAAGTACTAAAATGCATTTAAACCAAATAATTATAATCAAGGGATTATTATGTGTATAAGGGTACTATAGTATTAGTCATTAAGAGTTGCTATATATCTATATATATATCTATATATATATATCTGTCTAGTTATACCGTATATAGGAGTACCTTCTTTATATATATTTCTTTGGGTTACATGATCTATATAAAGGTAAAACATGTTCAGTAATTGAAAAGGTACGCATTGATACATATTTGGTATTGCACTCAAGAATTCAAAATCAGGATTATTATTCAAAAAAATAATGACTTTGCCACTGAATTGTTTGTCTATATAAGCTTAATCTTGGTTACTTATATATTAATTAGCTATACAGACTTTCTTTCTACAAGCAAATCATAGGTATATGGTATATAAAGCTAGATAGTATTTTGTGACAACTATATATATACAAACACATGTTCTGATAAAGAAATACTACCCTAAATTATTGATATAAATAATTTGTTGGTTAATCTTTTCCTTAGTGCGGGAAGTTTAATTGGTAGGTTGGAATATTCATATTAACTATCGGCCATATATTATATATATCTCCACTATCTATAAAATACCAGAGCCCAGATTCTCTAACTGCTTTCTTTTTCTTGAGTATGCACTACGCAAAAGGAAATTGGAAAACATGCATGCAAACCAATAGCTAATTAATTAATGAAGTTAGAAGCATCCCGAATTATCTTAATTTTTTTCCACTTTTGAATTCATATATATTTATCATTGTTAAAGCACCATCTTTTTTTTCCCCTTTCAAATTTATATGCATATTGGAGATAGGAGGTATAGGCTGAAAATTGTTTACATATATACTTTAAAATTCATGTGTGGAACTTAGCATAACTAACTTTAATCTCGTTTGAATTATGGTTGAGCTTAATTAGAAGGAGCTCTCTCAACTTAACGATATGATCGATCCCCTTCCATTCAGATCAATATACATTAGTAAAAAAAAAAATTGTTTATATACTTTAATAATTATGGAATTTTGCTGTGCGTCACCATTCCAGCAAGACATGGTAACAAAACCTAATGGAATAAACTTATATATATATATATATTAATGTTTATTCTTTATTTCTATTTTTCAACACAAAAGTATTAAATTTTGCTGTGCGTCATCATTCCAGCAAGACGTGGGTGACAAAACCTAATGGAATAAACTTATATATATATATTAATGTTTATTCTTTATTTCTATTTTTAATGTCATATAAATGGTTATCTTATTGTACGCTTTGAACCTATACATGTATGCATTAATGTTTTTAAAATATTTTCAAACTTGAAAATGCTAAATATTTATTTAAGGTTTAAAAATGAAGTGTTTGTATTTCACTCTATCCAAACATCATTTTCGTGTCACTTTAATGTTGACATATAAAACTTGCAAAGAACTATTAATGCTAAGCTTGAAATATACTTTCATCTGCTAGCTAAATGTTAATTTAATACTTTTTTTTTAGTTCATATATATTTAATATATATATATATAGAGTTATATTGAAATTATTATTTTTTTCTATAGTTTTGGGTAGAATAATTGTCATGAAATGTGATACACAAGCCAGGAAAGATGGAGACGTTAATATTTTAAAAACAGTGTTTGATAATGATTTGGATCAGATTTCAATTCCAAATTAATGATATTTTCCTTATCCCGTAATGCGTTCTCACGTGAGACAACAACAATTCCCAAAATATTAATTTACTCTTACTGTTTCGGTGGAAGAAAACTTCACATTTTCCTTATCCCCAAAATGTGTTTCACAGTCAATCGCTCTTTTAACTGTTTGGATTAATTATTGCAATGAAACGGAAAATGAAATTCGTGATCAATATGTTTAATTAAAAATAACTATACTAATTAAATCAACTTTGTTTAGAATATGTGGTAAATGTTTATTCCTTCAAAACTTCTAGAAAAGAAAAATGATTTGTTAAGGATCGAATTGCATTTCTTTTTTATTCCCTTTCCCCACTTTTTTTTTTCCCTTTTTGAAAGTTAAATAAAAAAAAAACCATAATTCGACATTTTTAATTAGCAACAATGCAACATTTACCTAGATATTTTTTTTTCAAAAGGAAAAAAAGAATCTATAGTGAAACTCAAATAAAATAGATCTCATTTTTTTTTAAATTATGTTTAAAATTTTAAATTTTTATTTTAATATTTAAGCCGAGTTTTATTTTTTATTTATTTAAGTTCAAGAGTAGAATCAAAAGCTAAAATTTTAAATCTGATCATAAAAAGTCAGATCATCCTTATCTGAGACTAATTGAAAAACTCTATTAATAAGTTTTCATAAAACATGTTAAATATTAGTAAAAAAAATAAAAAAAATCTGAATCATAGTCAAATTGAAATTAATTACAGCAATAAAAAACCCTGTTTAGTTGTACTCTCTATATTTAACTAATTATAGGTAAAAAAAAAAGTAAAATATAATGTATCATATACTCCTTTTTCAAGTACACAATATTCCCATCATAATTAGTTTCTACTGTGTGTACAATATGTTTGTGTGTGTGAGAGAGAGAGAGAGAGAGAGAGGTGGCTTTGTGCAAGACTATGTAGCAACTATATAGACAACCTTAAGAAGATGGAAAAGGAATATTAAATTTTCACAGGAAAAGAAAAAAACATTCTATCCTGCGTTTACTAGTTGACCAAACAAACACCGTGTGTCAACCACAAAAACAAAAAACGAAACCCTCCTTCTCCACCAGACCCAACAAACAGCCTTGTACGGTGATCACCATGCACCATTAGAGCCACTAATCTCTCAACCAAATTAAACTAGTTTTTCCAAACTCCAAACAAGATCAAGATCAACAAGTTGCATATATTATTTTCTCTCTCTCTTGCTCTCTCTCTCTCTCTCTATATATATATATATATATAAGTAGAAGAAATAAATGGAAGGAGATAGAGGGGTTCCAAATTATGAGCTTCAAGTCTCCTTCTCAGCCACTCCTCCTCCACCAGCTATTCATGAAATGGGATTTGTCCACTTTGAAGATCATAACCAGGTTTTGAGCTTCTTATCTCCTAATAATAATAATAACAATAACAATACTTCTCACTCCTCAACTACTCCGCCTCTCAACGGCGGTTCCACCGCAACCGCCGCTTCTGCTGCCACTATGGGATTTGGTCACGGTGATCATCTTGCTGCCAGATCTTCTTGGAATAATCATGACCAGGTTAATTATTATAAACTGTTTATGCATATTAATTGAAAATGGAAAATAATTAATCAATATAGATTCATATTTGTGAGAATTTTATTCAATTTTGTTAATTTTTATTTAATTGTTTTGTTTGTTTTTGGTAATAATCTTTGCATTGTATAATTAATATATTAACACAGGTGGGTACGTTGGATCCGAAGGGTGTTAATGATGAAAATTGCAGTACCGGTAATGCTAGCGATGGCAGCAATTCATGGTGTGACTCTTTCTTCTCTCTCTCTAAAAACTTACACCCACAAACATATATATATATATATATGAGAATATTTATTGGGTAACGTTAAACAATTTATACTGCTTGATTATTGCCTGTTTATATTTAATTTCAGATGGAAATATCTCTGGGAGATTATATGTAATTAGACAGCCAGTACAAAATGAAAATTTTATTCTTGAAGCTTAATTACATGTATAGCCAGGATAAAATGAAAATTTTATTATTTGACGCCTAATTACATATAATTTATAAAAATTCAGTATATTTATACAGAAAGAGCACGCATATCTAAGAATATATATATGTATATATTTTTGAAGCTGATGATGATGGTATTGTAGAAAAGCCAAGAATATCTAGATAGCAATGATTGTCTATATATATGGAAGAGATTGAGGATATATTCTGTTGTGAAGCTCTATAGCTATAAGCATTATTAATAAATTGGGGAAAGAAATGACATATATATATATAATGACAGGTGGAGGAGCTCAACCTCAGAGAAAAGCAAAGTGAAAGTGAGAAGGAAGCTGAGGGAGCCAAGGTTCTGTTTCCAAACCAGAAGTGATGTGGATGTGCTTGATGATGGTTATAAGTGGAGGAAATATGGTCAGAAAGTTGTCAAGAACAGCCTTCATCCTAGGTACCTTAAGCTAATTTCATATTCACTTCCATTCATTTAGTACATATATTACAATTACAATATAATATATATATATATATATATATATTTAGTACTACAATTAATTGGATCTCCTTCAAATCTACTTCACTTTTTGGTTTTTCATTTGGGATCCTGATCAATTGATTAATAAAAGAAATAATGAATTCATCATATAAAACTAGAAAAGTTAATTTAAGTTTCTTTTTCCATTAAACATTAAGCATTATAGATAATTACTTGATTAATTAGATGTAGGTAATCAAATTTAATTTAATCGATCTTAGTTTTTATTCTCTGCAGTTTTAATTGATTAACTACATACTGTTAATATTAAGTTTAGTTATAGAATCAAACTAATTATAATGACCTTTAAATACAAAAAAATATACTCATTTATTGCTACAATTTATACATAACATAGGAGGATGAATCTTATAGGATATTCAAATTAATATTATAGGGGTCATGCGTGAATCTTATAGGATATATAGGCTATCATATTATATATGTATCCTGATAATATTTCTTCTTTAATCAATGTCATAATCTTTTTTTCTTCTCTCTTTTATGTATAGACTTCCAAATTGTCTCATTCTGGTGCTCATCCTTCTTCGTGTAGAAAATACTTCTACATATTTCTAAGCTCAATATCCAATAAACAACATAGACCAAAAGTTAAATATATACACTTTGAAATCAAATCCTAGCTAGCTTGCATTAATTTATGAAAGACATTATCATCAATTAGGCACCTAATTAACAGTATTTAAATTTTCTTAACATGGCATAGAACACATTCTTATGAAACTCTTCTAACATATGCTTTCTATATAACATACAAAATATTAAGCCAAATTAAATCCTACAAAACAAAAACATT
>QANX01000958.1:6017-44530 GCA_003254975.1 Ochetophila trinervis | reverse complement strand
CATTTAAACTTTGAACTCATCATTTTCAGTCATTAAAATATCATGAAAACCGAACTATAAGTTCATCAGCAACCTCTCAAACACTAAATCCATAGTTCCAAGAAACTCAAGTTTTCTCAACCTCATAAACTCAATTTAGAATTATTTCATAATAACTCAAAATTATATAACTTCTAAATATCTAAAATTGATGAGCAAATTATATACCAACACGAAGCCCACAAGGAGAGTGTTTCAAAGGTAGTCTTACCTTGACCCGTTGCTGGTGAATCTGACCGGAAAGTGGCCGGAAAGTCGCGGCCAAACTCCAAACATTTGTACTTCCCAAGCGAGGAGGATTTGAGCTAAAACGAAGCTAGAATCGGGTTCATAGGGTCTGAAATAGTGGGGAGGAACTACCCCCACGACCTTAAAGTCGCCGAATTTTGGCGATCAAAGAAAATCGGTCTCACCGGTTTTTCTCTGATTTTCGGCAAAATCCAGGCTTTCTCAGTGGTTGGCCGATAGGAGGAGGTAGCCGGGCAGGAGGGCTTCCTTGCCCAAGTGGGGGCGCAGCCGATTGGCGCGGGCAACTTGCCGATTTCGGCTAAAAATGCTGGTGTGCAGTGGCGGGAGGAGAGAGAGAGAGAGCGCCGTCGGGGAGAGAGGGAAAGGGAGCTGGGGCTTCTTTTCCCGGTGAGATGCTGGCCCGCCGTCGCTGGAAAACGGAGCAATATCCGTTGGAAAGGCCGGCGGCACAGTAACGAAGGGGAAGGTTGGTGTCGGGCAGAGGAAGGGTCGCGCCCGTGAAGGAAGAAGGAGGTGGAAGTCTGATTAAATTGGACCCATTGGGAAAAGACCAAAATGCCCCCGAATTTCATTTGGCCATAACTCTTAAACCGTAACTCAGAATTAAGTGTACCACTAGTCTACGAACTCGTATTGACGAGCTCTACGCTACGGTACTAAATTCAAAACTAAAACATATCCACACAAAAAATCAACCATGGGCCCACTCATGGTCAAACCTGTCAAAGTTGGTCAAATTTGAAAAATTTAATATTTTCTTAAAACGGGATGTTACATTAATACTATAAATAAATTGCTTAAATAAATAAATATGTAGGTTTTAGTACTTGTATTTAGAACTTGTAGTTTGTATAAGTTTTGTAACTTATCCTTTGGGACATGAGATTTCATGATCAATTTATAAAATTATTTTAATCTTTTATGTTTATTTTACTTAACTTATATTACGAATGATTATTACATATTCTAGCCTAAACAACACATATCGGAGGAAGCAAAGTAAAAACTGAACATGGAAAATGTAATACTGATTTAGTCAAAACTTCAATTTCAGCAACGCGATTAAAATCATACTCTTGCTTAGCTCGCTGGATCTCAAAATTTACCTTGTCGATCTATATAAAAATGAAAAAGGATAGTAGTTATATAGTAATATTTGACATAGGAAAGAACATGTCCATTATATTTAGCAAGCAATGCTCATTACTATGTAGCTATAACAAAGATTGGAGAAAAAAGTTAGTACAAAATTTTGAGATCAAAACATGACTTACAAATTCAGTATCAAAGTTATCATTATCCACTATGGTTTAAAATCTAAAATCCCTAGTAACATTATATACAAGTGATTGTTAGACATCCTCTATGCTTGAACATATCTTATATAGTTTATTATATTAATTGGATTGTTTTTGTTGTTAATTGTTAATATTGTTAATTGTTATTTTATTGTTATGTTTTGTAGATATTGATCCAAATGATACTCCAACTAACAATCCTAATGATCAAGACTCTTCCTCAAGTAGGAAGCAAAAGAAGGGTCGAGATCGACAAAACTACCTGATAGTGGCGAATTTGACCCTGTAATATACAACGAGTACGGGGTCGGAGTGAATAAACCTGGCCAAGCACAATCTAGATATGAAGGTAGTTTGACTCAGACTATGATACTGATAAACTACAAAAGTTGGAACGACGTTCCAAATGAATTGAAAGATACATTATGAGAATCAATAAAGGTAATATAACATTTTAGTTTTAATTAAATTTTTTGGTTAATTAATTTTTGTTATTTTGATTATATTAATAATACCATAATTTTTTATGTAGGATTATTTTGGAAGGGACGACTCATTGAAGCACAGACTTTGATGGATTGTGCTGAAAAATAGAGGAAATTCACACAATTTGTACACCCCTACAAAAAATTAGGGGACATGGAATTTTTTGATGTCTTCCTTGAAAAATTCACAAAAATTATTTCACAGGACCAATGGGAGGAATTGTATCACAGTGATTAACATCTGATTGGTCAGTAAGTAGAAATTCAACTTGTGAATTTTTTTAATTAAACTACTATTAACGTGTTATGTATTAATGTTCATTTTCAATCTTACAGGAACTTCATAAGCAACGCTCAGAATTAAGAAAAAAAAAACATGTACAATCATCGTCTATCATGTATTGTATTTTGCACCGGCAGAGTACAATGAGGTGATTGTTTAACTATATTTACATTTTGGTTAAATTGTTTTAATTTATTTTGTTTTCTATTTGTGTAGAAGTTGAGATTGGGCACGATGAACCACTTTTCTGAGATGCTCTATGGAGGTTGGGCTACGGGAATAAGGAGGGAAAGTTTCTTACACTAGAAGCTGCTGCAGTTGCATAAAAGATGGTATTAAAAATTATTTTGTGAATATTAACTTTATAATTTTTCATTTATATTAATTAACTAGGCAATATTTGCATTAATACTTTCATGTTTTATAAATATTGCAGGATGATTTACAGGAGAAAGTAGCTACTGGGGAGGTAAATATCGATTTTAATTCGCCCAACGATATTCTAATTCAAGTATTGGGTACTCCTGAGCACAAGGGTCGAGTAAGAGCAAAGGGTAAATTGGTAACCCCTAATGAGTACTGGCACGTTCCACGATAAAGAACCCAGCAAACAAAAGTGCAAAGGATAAGCTGATTAGACAACTTTCTGAGGTCATTCGCAACCTCTAACCAAGCGTCACGCATCTTCAATTCAACATGAGGAGGAAGATGATAGGCAATTCTCATCATGGAGTGCTGACACATGATGATATCAACATATTTTTTGAGATGTAAGAC
Source organism: Ochetophila trinervis (assembly GCA_003254975.1). Lineage (NCBI taxonomy): Eukaryota > Viridiplantae > Streptophyta > Magnoliopsida > Rosales > Rhamnaceae > Ochetophila > Ochetophila trinervis. The sequence continues at coordinate 41,399 of QANX01000958.1, read as the reverse complement.
TTGGTGTTGATTGCGTATTGCTCTATATGAAGTAATACACATTAATATTTGAAGTTATAATTTATTTGATTTTTAAAATCTACTTTAATTATATTTGTCATGATTTTTTCTTGCAGGAAACTGTATGAACATCTGATTCGCACTTCAAAGATTCTGCTGTATGCTTTTATTGATATACGTGTCGTGCAGAGTGTTGGACTTGATATGTTAGCATCCCTTGGACAGTGGAAAGCTAATTATGACTTCAATAAGATATGGTTTATTCCATTTTATTGTCAGTATGATTCAATTATGTACCTTATTATTAATTTCTTAAATATATATAGTATATTACATATTTTTAATATTAACATTTATTTTAGTGCTCATTGGACACTTGGTGTCGTGGACCCGTACTTGGAGTATGCTTGGTTTTTTGATTCCGCCAACACCAAAGTTCAAGATGATTTCAAGCAATTAATAAATAAGTAAGTTAATTTATAAAATAAGTAAGTCAATTTTAGTGATTAAATTTGTTTTTAACTATTTTTTAATTTATAAAATGATACATATATAGAGCTTGGACATTATGGAATGAGCCGAAAGTGCAAAGGTCGAAGAATAAAACATTGATTTGGCAAGGCGGAAAAGTAAAATATATTAATTATTTATTTCATTAATGTTAAAGTATTAGAAATTGTGTATATTAATATTTTAATTTAATTTTTTGTAGGCACCATTGCAACCAACACATAATGAGTGTGCATTTTATGTATGCATGATGATGAGAAAAATAATAAACATCGATTAATCCGAATCACAGTCTCAGTTACATTCTACTGTAAGTATAATTTTAGCATCATATTAAATTTATATATAATATTATGTTTACTAATGCAGTAATATTATTTGTTTGATTTTTATATACAGTTTAAAAATTGTATTTGGGTATAAGACTTTGTGGATGTATTTAGAGAGGAATGGGATGCATATTTTCTTGAAGGAATTTCTAATTCTTCAAAATTCTTACATGAGTATGAGTAGTGAAATAAATGTATGGCATTATTAGTTTGGTTTAATTTGTAATGTATAAGAGTTTTGTAATTAGAATTGTTATTTTAATTAGTATTGTTGTGTAATTAGTAATGTTATTTTTATTAGAATTGTTTACATTTTTGTATAATTTAATGTAACAAATTTATTATTTGTATAGCTTTTTCTTTTTATTAGCGATTATTTTTTGAAATGAAAACATATTTTTAATTAAAATTTTATTAAAAATAAATATATTTAATATATAAAAGCCGCTGAAAATTAAAATAAAAATAAAAATAAAAAACATAAACGACGGGCATAGGTTTGAACCGACCTTTATACATTGATTTATAAATGTCGGTTTCTAGTTAAAAACTGTCGTCTTTAACATGCCACGTGAGCCTCTATATACGTTGGTTCTTAGTTGTGGCACGTCGTTTATAGTTTTGCCTCGTGGCATCCAGATGGCTTCACTAATGTTAAAAACAACGGTATGATTCATCGTTTAAATACTTAAGACGTTGGTTTTTAACTGTCATATTTGTTTGTGACTTTATACAATGCCTCTTTTCATGACGGTTTGGGTAAGTCGTATTAAACACTCAAGATGTCGGTTGTTACCCGACATTACTGACCCATGTTTTTAGTGGTGATAGTTCCCATATCAAAGATTGAATAGGATTTTTTTTTTCTTTTTTGGTAATTAAAGTTTGAATAGGTTGATAATACATAAGCATTTAAATAAATGTTAAGCCAACTAGAAGGCAATACTACAGCAATAATAGAATGGGAAGTTGCCATATCTTTTCTAGAAAGTAAGCTCCTAAAACGGAAATTCGCCCAATAAAGTAACAAGAACAACAAGGGATAACATATAGTTAAATTGCGCATTAATAAGCTTTTCTTCATAATATATACGATAAAATTAGAACAAAAAGGAAAGAAAAAAAAAACAATAAAAAGCCAAAAAACAGAACAACATTATGTAGTAAAAATACATTAGTCTATATGTTAAGTTTGCAACCATTAACAACAAGCGTTAACATTAACCTCATAGACTCCTTCTTCTGGCATACCCATTTAAGAGTTTAGTGAACTTTTTATTATTAGTTGGATAGGCCATTACTAAAGTCCTGAAGGAAGATATCGTTAAGCCACTTGTAAAGGACGATAACACATGGCTTATATACAGGAACAAAGTTGAATTTCTTTGAATAACATAAACATAAAAGATTAACCATTCCTACTAGTTGGTAAAGGCTGACCAATAGAACGTAAAACTTTACCTAACTTGTCTCGTAGACTTTGTAGAGGACAACAGAAGTAGAATAAAGTAATTGCATTTTACTTACAAATTATAGAATACAACAATTGACAATGATGAGAGAAAAGCTAAAAATGCAGAAATTCAAACTTACATTTATGCATATCAGGCATATTGACAAATAACTTAAAACAAAATCAATATGGTACCTCAAATTCTGCATTATCAACAGCCTTGCATGAAAAACAAATTCTGCCATGTCCTCGGTATAATATATAAATCTTTATTTTCCAATTAGATTGTAACCAAAGCACAACATAGCACAACCAAATTCTACTTGAGCTTCAACACTTTCATACCGAAAATGGTAATGGAATAGGACAATTTGCATGGAAAGAAGCCACAACTCCTCACTAAGACACGATAACAATGATGGAAATGAGAAAAAAATTACATCTGCAGCAAGTTAAGCCAATACAAAGTTCCTTTGTCAAGCAGTAAAATTTTATTACAATAAGGGGAAGAATATTCTTACGTTTTACAGTATACCAGTCACAAGTCAAAATCGGATATAATATCCTTGTTGACAACCTTAGACGCCTATGGATGTATCATATTTATGTTCCACAGTTCTTTTGCCATAAATGTTCTCAACTTTGACAATTAGACCAGCACATAGATGTCGTTTCTGCATTAGTTGAGAACCAAGAACATCTACCATGATAGGAAGTAAAGGTATCTGCTTATTTAATAAAAAAATTACAACCTAAAATAAGTAACCATTCAAGGAAACAAAAAAAAGTAAAATGAGAAATTGTGAAAACAATAGAGAAATGGTTCAATTGAACCACATATTTCAAATGTTCCCATCGATTTAGGTCCTATGAGATTAAGTAAACTCAATTGAAGCGCCCAATTAAAGTTGTTATTTTTAGTTCCTTCAAATTATGCATAGATCTTATTTTGTTAAAGTCTATATTTGCAAATGTAAAAGCTGAAAACATTCTTTGTTCTCAATATCAAATACGAGTTAAGTGCACCTTTTTTACCTATTGTTTGGACCATATATTAATTTTTTCCAAATTAATATTTTAATTTATTGAAATAATATTTTGAGAATGAAAAATTCAATTGTCCCACATTGTTTGGAAAGGAGAATGCATGGATTTATACAAGTATAAATAAGTGGCTTTGAAATTGAAAATGGTAGAATCCCACATCGGAAGCACAATAAACATCCTGGAATCTCTTCACTTATAAATTGAAGTTTCATCAACATTGAAAAAGATCCCTCGATCAACACACAACTGTAACATAGACTACTTAGTTAATTCTCGTTAGAATTTTATTTTGTGTAGTCAAGTGTTCTTAGTGTGTTAGTTGAAATTTTATTTAAAAATCATTTGATCTTAAAGGTATTTATAACCTTTTAATTTTTTTTTCAATAATTAATACAATCGTTTGAGTAGTTTGATTCAATTGTCGTATATTTTATTTTCTTTGAACTGTTATAGGTTTGAAGTGGCACGCTCGCAAACTAGGAGACGATAGATGATAGGCATAATATGTTAATGTTCTTATGCCACTTTTTTATATTGAATTTTAGCTAGTTTATAATTAATTTTTAATGAAAAGTACTTAATTACTGTATTTTTCTATTTCCAGTAAAAGAAAGACTAAAGCTGGAATTACTGTGTTTCTGCGCAACCTTTACTGAGAAAATCATATATGGAGCTACACTTTGAGGTTTTGTGCGATTCAAGTTGCAAATGATTCCTGATTCATTAGGCTTAAATTATGAAAAGTTTCATTGCAATTGGTTTTGCCAATCAGTACAAGTTTGATTTATAAAATCAATATTTCCAATAGTTGCGGCAGATTTACACCATCTCGAGGAAATTAGAATTTTAGTGTCTTCCCAATGTGCAATTTGTGCAAACAAGATATGCTGGAAAGATAAGACATAGACCTGACTTTTGCAATCATAATTAATGAATTCAGAGTCTATTTGGTCATCCAAAAGGTACTTGGAATCTATCTGGAGGTCATTGGAGATATAAAAGGAAAGTATTTTGGCTTACTAGGATGATATTGATGATTGGACTGCCATTTCATCACACTCCAGCCATGTGTACGAAATTTACCACATCATATGCCACATGGCAGGTTAGATTATTTTAATTATATTAATTGGAATAAAAATTATGAAAAGGAATTGGAATTAGAGTTGAATTGGATTCCTAAAAGGATATGAATTGTTTCCTTATCCTAGTGTGAATGGGAGGTACCAAGGACTACAATACCCTAGGATGACTAGCCATATGGAGAAAATATAGGAGCTGGAGATTAGGTAAATATGTTATCTCCTATATTATCTAGGTTTAGAGGGACTCTAGGGTTAAACCTCTCCTATAAATATCATGCAACATTCACGCAATTCATCACAGCCAACACGGCTGAAACCATCACCAGCGGCACCTCTCTCTCTTTTCTTTTCCCCATTCTCATGGCAACAACAGTTTTCCTAGGTTTTATATTCAGTTTCTAAAGGTTCTCACATAGAAAAGTTGTGATACACAAAGCAAAGTTCAAGGAGGAATTCAGCCAGCCTTGGAGAAATCAACTTTGTGACTTTGGATCATAGTTTGGAGAAGCCAAGAGGAGAAGATTGAAGAACAAATTCCAACAGCCATCAACTTTGGATTTGATCTCTTTACTCTTATTCTCTTTGTTATTTAATCTATGTGGTTTCTTAATTATTTGATGGATATTATAGAGATCATGGGTAGCTAATTTTCTATGAGGATTATGATGTAACCCTATTATGACTATTTAGTATTTAATGCATATTTGAATTTGATTTATGTTATTGTAGTTCTTAATGCTTCCATGAAAATGTGGATTGATAAAACTTTAATCTATTATGCATTCTCCTAAGAAATTAACAAAAGCTTAGCATGCAATTATTAAAATCAAAGTGCTACTAAACATAGAATATTCAATACGATCAAATTCCTAATTAGCAAATACCCATTCCACAAATAATTATAACAGATCCAAATTATAACAAAAAGAAATTGAATAACAAACAAATAAATTGGAAGAACACAAATTGAATAATTAAAATTGAATTAAAACTTATAAACCAAGTCTCACATCTTATACTTTAGCAATGAGCAATACTCTTACCCAAGAGAAAGATTTAGCTACTCATAATTGTTAGAAATCTCTCTCTTGAAGTTTTTTTTGCTCTTAAAATGGCTATCCCATTACAAGATAACTTAAACCTATTTAAACTAAAAAACTAGGGCTACAAAACACACAAAAACGCGCCTAAATGGACCAAAATTGTGCCAGCCCAGGCGCCTGGGCTCTGCGCCTAGGCTGCTCTGTCTCGCTGCCTCGCAACAGCTGAAATCACCAGCCAAGCGCCTGGGTTAGGGCCTGGGCTAATCTGTCTGCATGCTTTTAATTACAGTTTTGCCATTTTTTTTCAAATTCCTTATGTCAAAATCACCTAAAATATAGAAAAACACATATTAATATATTTTAAATGAATAAAACATGCTTAATTTAAGTATCAAGGTATATAAAACATATATAAATTGTGATCTATCAAATATCCCCACACTTAAGCTTTGCATGTCTCGGGCAAATTGTAAAATCAAAAACATTTTTCAAATCAATTAAGCACTCTAATATTATAAACAGAGACATACTCAACTCAACAATTAGCATATCAAAACTAAATGAATCCAAGAATCTTCAACCTTACTAACAATCACCGCAATCAAGCTCAATTTAAACTAATTCAGCAATCAACTCACGAATTCCTTTCTAATCATTCAAGTGTTTAAATGGTTGGAACTATTCACTCAAATTCAATGAAAAAGCTTGTTCTATCATAAGCTTGCTTATCAATCTCATCTCCACCGCCCAGCATACACTTAAGCAAAAATCCGAAGGTCTTTCGACAGGTTATATTGTGGCTTTGGTAAAGGCATGTCAAAGAATGAAAAACACAAGGAATCAAAGGGTTGGCATCTAAAGTCCAAATGAGCATTCAAAACATGATCTTGCAAGTACCTAACAATTCCAAATTATTTTGTTTCTCCTCTAAACTCGTCATAATTAGCCAACTTTTCACGCTTCGATACAAAAGCAAATTTTTTTTTTCTTTCTCTTTTTTTTTCTTTTTTTTTTCATAAATTCTTTCCACTGCTATTTTTGTTCCTTTTTCTCTTTTTTCTTTTTCAAACAAACACATCACAACAAGAGAGCTTCAAAGATTCCGCTTCAACCATTTAACACTATTTACTCAGACCAACCATCATAAATATGGTCACCCTTGCACTTAATCACAACAATCTTTTTGTTTCAAATAACTTTCAAAACTCACCATTACACATCTCAAATGCTCAATTAGGCTCTAGATAGGAAAAAAGTAGTAAAAAATTAAGTCAAAGGCTTGTAATGTAGGCTAAAGCACAAAGAAAAATATCATAAAAGCTCAAAGGGGTTAAACAATGATAAGTGTAAAGGTTGGCTTTTTAGGCTAAATGGCTAAAACAAAAAAAAAAAAACATAGCCTTCATCATTTTAATGCAAAAATGGAGCAATGTGATCTCAATAAGTATGTCAAAGCAAGTTCTAAAGTTACGAACTCAAACACGAAAACCACTCACAAAAATTATTGAAGAAAATAATTACTTCAAATTAAAAGCTCAAAAGCTCACTTAAGTACGACATTGCCGGAATTAGCTTTCATTTTGCCTAATTTCAACAATCACCAAAGCAGACTTCAGATTGTTAAACTCACTTAACTAGCAATGTTATTCGCTTCATTGTATCTAAATCACTATCCATAACATTGAAATTAGCAGAATTCATAATGATTAACAGCAATAACTAAAGCAAAGGCAGTCACAAATCTCAATCCCAAAATAAACAAAAATAAATAAATTAAGACACAAAATAACATAATAATAAAAATAAGTAACTAACCTAACAAAGCAACAAAACTAAAACTAAATATCTAATGACACCCTCAATACCAAGCAGCAGAGGCATCTCATTTGGACCCGCAATAGGCTCAGGTATCTCGCTAAAATCTGCAGTATTGTCATTAGAAGAACTGCCTGGTTATGTCCATACTCCCGCACCTTAACAAACTGGTGACGTAGCAGAGTAGCCTCAGTAAGCACATCAGCAATCCTATTCATACGCACATCCTCACCATATAGATCCATTTCAAAATGTTTGAAGTCCTTAGTTAACAAAAGTATATAAGGCAAAGACTTATCTGGGCGGTGAAGTTGAACCGTTTGCCTTATCTGACTGAGAATAATGGAAGTAAGAGGGAGACCGGGAAGAACTAGTAGCCCATGAAGCATCTTGTCCAAGAAATAAATGTCCACCAATCGGACCTCATTCAAACTGCTCACCCGGGGAAGAACATTAGCACTATATAAATAGACTAACTCACGCTGACGAATTGGCAAAGTGGTAATGCTATAAACTGAGGCTTGGTACTTGATAGGGTCTTTGGGTGGACGTAGAATTGGCCAGCATGCCAAATGAGTTGCGGCTTCATGTAACCTGAATTGAGGATCAGATGGGACATGATCCTTGACCATTAGAAAATCCAGTCCCTCATCATGCACCTCCAAAATAGAGGCAAGAATGGCCCTAGTCAGATGGATACGACGCCTCTTTACATAAGATGTAACGATTTGAGTGACAGAGTTGTATTTGCCTTCTATATTGTCTTAAAACTCCAATACTAACTGCGGATAGTAAACCTCGGACAATAGAAGCACATCGCGCCACCCGATCGAGTCAAAGGCATCAGTCAAATGGAACAAAGAATCAATTGGTGCTGAAATTGATTTTTCCACGACAAGAGAATTAGATCTCCTTGCTGCACACTACTGAGCATTAGCATTGGAAGTAAAACGCAATGCTTCACAGCACTAAGAGGAGGGACAGAAACACCTGGTCGCCGTGAAGAGCCCTGAGCTGAAGAAGGAGGTTTGGGCCGGGACTTAGCTCGAGAGGAAGGATGAGTACGAGTGGTACTGGCAGGAGGGGCGGACTCATGAACCTCAACACGATATTGTCTTGTGTGTACCATTAGTGCCAATAACCTAAAGACAGATATACAAGTACATCCAAAAACATAGATATGAAGACCACGATTTCCACCACCCACAGACTAACCTGGCAACATGGAATATTAACATAACTAATATGGTAGCAAAATAGGAATACCATACAATGCATGGAAAGATTTTAGAATATGAGGTACACATCAATAGCATCTTCAACTATATTTAAGTTCAAAGATTGAGATTTAATATGACATAACAAATCTTATAGGGCTTAAAATAAGATAATATGGAATATTTAATCTGCCATAAAATGCCATTAAACAAACACAATTGTTGCAAAGCAATATTAGCTTAAACTAGCAAGTTAGAATATGAGCATGAACATGCATTCACAACTTATCAGATAACTAGCCCAGAAGTGAACTCCAAATTGCAATAAAGTAACAACAATTCAGAACTAGCAAAGCAAATAATGAATTGATGATACTCAGTGACCAGAGAGGAACGGCGATGGCAAGGACAAACGGAGGCCAGAGGATGGTGGCGGTGGTGGGTGTTGCCTTATGGTTGTCGGCGCTGTCTAGATGATGAGAATGGCTAACCGGTGGTGGTGAAGGAACTGATCGGGAGTGGAGGCAGAACTGACTGGGAGTGGAGGTAGGGGCTGCAATGGAGGTGTAGCAGTGGGTGAACTGTAGGTGGAATAAGGAAAGGAAAGTTGGGTAATTTCGGTCTTGAAATCAGGGAAAATGGGGTGGTTTTTCGGGTGGGTTAAGTTGGATTTCAGGTGGGTGAACTGGAGTTTGGGTTTGGGTCAAGCATAAAGGTTTTTATTTTTTTTTTTGGGTTCCCTTAGCCCAGCACATGCCCAGGCACCATCCTTGGCACCTGGTGCTGCAAATTTTTTTTACTTGTAATCAAAACACATAACAAGTAATGTTAGACATAAATCAAAGCTCAAAAATAAAAGAAAACTGCAGAAAACACAAACATTTGTGGGTTGCCTCCCATATAGCGCTTTTGGTTAATGTTGTTAGCTCGACGATGCTGTGCTCTACACTGCGTCAAACGCATTATGTTTCAACTCCTTTTTGGTCATTATATTATTGCCAATTGGATGTCTTCCACCACTTGCTCTGTAAATCCCTCACAAAATGTTTTTAAGCGATGTCCATTGACCTTTAACATTTGGTTTGTCTCTGAACTTTTGATCTCTACTACACCATAAGGAAAAATATTAGTAATCACAAAAGGACCAATCCAATGGGATTTCAATTTACCTGGCATCAGCTTTAATTTAGAATTGTAGAGTAACACCTTTTGTTCTATCTCAAAATTTTTCAGTAGCAAGAGCTTATCATGAAAAGCTTTCACGTTCTCTTTATAAATTTTTGAATTTGCATAGGCCTCACGACGGATCTCTTCTAATTCTTGTAGCTATAACTTCTGGTGCCCACCAACTTTGTCAGAATCCATGTTGCTTTGGTGGATTGCCTAGTATGCTTTATGCTTAAATTCTATTGGAAGATGGCACGGTTTTCCAAATACCAACCTATATGAAGACATCCCAATAGGTGTTTTTTATGCTGTTCGGTATGCCCAAAGTGCATCTTCCAAGTGCAAACTCCAATCCTTGCGATTGGGATTCACCATTTTTTCTAAAATGGATTTCACTTCACAGTTTGAGACCTCAGCTTGACCGATGGTTTATGGATGATATGCAGTAGAAGTTCTATGTATCACTCCATATTTATGTAGTAACAGTTCCACCACTCTATTGCAGAAATGCATACCACGGTCACTGATTAGTGCTTTTGGAAAGCCAAACTTGTTTAAAATGTTAGATCGAAAAAATGAAACATAATGAACAGTGAGTAAGATGTATAAATAACCATGAGATGAAGGAAAAGATCCCATAAAGTCGATGCCCAAACATCAAAGATTTCACAAACAAGAATTGGGAATTGGGGCATCTCATGCCTACAGTTAAGACTTCCAATTCTCTGACATTTTTCACAACATTTACAAAAAACATGGGCATCATGAAACAGTGTAGGCCAATAAAAACCACTGTCCAGAACCTTTCTAGCAGTACGTTTAGGACTAAAATGACCACTGCAAGCATATTGATGACAAAATGTAAGAACAAATTGAATTTCAGAGTCAGGTATGCAACGTCTAATAATTTTATCAGAGCAATTTTTTCATATGTACGGATCATCCCATATATAATATTTAACCTCACTCTTTAATTTATCCCTCTTTGCTGTATTAAACCCTTTAGGCACAGTTCCAGTAATAATTAACTAGGTCAGCATACCATGGAATCATACCTTGCGAAGCATAAAGATGCTCATCGTGAAAAAATTCACGCAAAGGTAAAGGCTCTTATTCGCGCACCAATCTGCTGAGGTGATTAGCTACAAGATTTTGCTCCTTTTTTTATCTTTCATTGCCAAATCAAATTCTTGCAATAAAAGGATCCAGCGAATGATTTGTGGCTTCGGTTTTTTCATGGACAATAGGTACTTCAAAGCTGCGTGATCAGAGAAAACAATTACTTTAGTACCAAGTAAATAAGATCGAAACTTATCTAAAGTAAAAACTACAGCCAGAAGCTCCTTTTTAGTGGTAGTATAATTTCATTGAGCGTCATTTAATGTCCGCGAGGCATAGTAAATCACATAAGTGTGATTTTCATTCCTTTGTCCAAGAACAGCTCCAACTGCAAAGTTACTCGCATCACACATAATATCGAACGGAAGATCCCAATTTGGTGGTTGAATAATTGGAGTTGCGGTGAGCACAGCTTGAAGCTTTTCAAAGGCATCCTTGCACTGCTGGTGAAAATGGAAAACCACATCCTTTTGTAAAAGCTTAGACAAAGGCAAGGCTATCTTTGAGAAGTCTTTGATAAACCTACGGTAAAAACTTGCATGACCAAGAAAAGAACGCACTTCCAGCACACTTTTGGGATAAGGTAAACTCATAATTATGTCCACTTTAGCTTTATCTACTTCTATCCTAGTACTCGAAATAACATGCCCTAGCAAAATACCCTTGTCAACCATAAAGTGACATTTTTCAAAATTTAATACCAAATTAGTTTCAATGCAACGTTTCAGGACACATGTTAAATTAGCTAAGCATGCATCAAATGAATCACCATAAATAGTAAACTCATCCATGAAAACTTCAATGCATTTTTCAATATATTCAGAAAAAATACTCATCATTCATCTCTGAAAGGTTGCTGTGGCATTGCAGAGTCCAAAAGGCATCCTCCGGTAAGCAAATGTACCAAAGGGACATGTGAATGTTGTTTTCTCTTTGTCCTCTGGAGCAATCAAAATTTGATTGTAACCTGAATAACCATCAAGAAAACAATAGTGAGTTTTACTTACCAAACGTTCTAACATTTGATCGATGAAGGGAAGATGGAAATGATCTTTTCTTGTGGCCATGTTCAGTTTTCTATAATCAATGCACATACGCCATCCATTTTGCACTCTAGTTGGAATGAGCTCATTATCCTGATTTTTCACCACTGTGATGCCAGTTGGACTGGGCTCACCCATTTGCTATATGAGATAGGGTAAATAATTTCTACAGAAAGCAGCTTCAGGATGTCTTTCTTCACTACTTTCATCATGGATGGGTTGAGCCTCCTTTGAACTTCACGACTCGATTTAGCTTCATTCTCCAATAAAATACAGTGCATACATAATGAAGGGCTGATGCCTTTGATGTCTACTATGGTCCACCCAATTGCAGTCTTGTATTTTATAAGCACTCAGAGCAACTTTTCTTCTTGCAGCGAAGTCAAACCATTTGCTATTATCACAGGTAAGGTCTCAGTACCTCCCAAATATGCATACTTCAAGTGGTATGGCAAATGTTTCAATTCCAAAGTTGGTGCCTGCACCACAGAAGGAAGCAAATTGTTGTTAGGAGCATTCAATTCAATTTGAGAATGGACATACCTTGTAGGTGCTAGCGGTAATGATTGCAATGCCAGAATAATGAGAGAGAAACCATTCAAAATTGAACCCTCAAAGAAGAAATAAAAAAAATACATATGGATCTTTCAATTTTGAACCTAAAACAAAAACCAACAAAATGTGGTTGGAAGTGATGGTAATATATACCTGCAATAGTGCATGGGATGAAGATAAAGGATTTTAATAGTGCATGGGATGAAGATGGAGGATTTTTAAAATATACCTCGCAGAGACAGTACATCAAGTGATGGTAGCTGAGGCGTCTAATAAGTGAACCAATGGTGATTCCTTCATCGGTTGTCCTAGCGATTCGATCGTCTATAGAGTAGTTTTTTGCCAATTGTCATATTCATCCAAACCTTGAACTTGGATTGAGTTACCTAACAACTCCATCAGTTGTCTTATTCGACCAAGATTAAATCCTTTGTTGGAATTCTTTGTATCAGTTTTGACCAAAACAAATCCACCGCTTGATAGCAACCCACCATTTTTTCTATCCTCCTTTTGAATAAATTTCTCTATTTTTTATTAATTCGGTTTCTAAACAAATAGGCAAATATCACAAAGGGAGTGAGAAAAAAAAAAACCAATATGAGAAGAAGGGAAAGAATGTAACTTCAATGCCATTAGAGAATGAGACTAAAAAGTCTATCTTTCATTTATAAAAGTCTTTGACAAATTGAATACTTCAAGACTTTATAAACTGTTAAAAAGTTTTAATTGAATACTCCATGATTTTTATAAACTTTTTAAAAAATTTTAAAAGTCTAGATAGAATACCCCATACTTTATAAAAAATTTAAAATTTTGTATTGAATACACCTAAACTTTTTAACTTCATAAAAGTCTTCTAAAATCTTGATTAAATACACCCCTCTAAGAGAATGAAAGAGTCGATGAGACTAAAACAAGGAAAGAGTCTGTAAGACTGAGAAAAGAGAGAGCTATGTGAGATTGAGAGAGGGAGATTGAATCCGGTTTGCAAAAAACTAGTAGCTTAGAGTCAAATGAAGGTGAGATGGGCCAGTCAGATTCATGGGAATTTTCTCTAGTTATCAAAATAAATTTAAAAATGCATAATCAAAAAAGGACTTTAGAATAAACATAATGGTTCCTTCAGAAAAGAGATGTTGATTTATATATATTAGGATTTTCTAGAACAACCCACAGAAATAGTATATTTTACTAATACAATTAGGGTTTTGATAGTGAACCTTCACTACAGAGGAAACCAAAAAAAAATAAGTGGTGTTCAAGAGGGACAAAAATAAGGTTTTCAGAGGGACACAAAATCTACCATTATAGCATAAAAAAAAACCAACAACAAGAAACCTAGTTAGATCAATGGTGGTCTCCTGGTATGGTCTCCATAGATAGAGTGAGATTGAGGAAAGTGAGAAAGAATGGTCTGAGTGGTGAGATTGCAAGATAGAGAGGTGTAAATTTTTAAAATTAAGAGAGTGGAAGGTGAGAAAATTTTGAGATTTGGGAGAATGAGAATTTTGAGATAGGGAAAGTAAGAGGTAGACTGAAAAAGTGGAGAGTGAGGAAATTTTGGGCACGCAGGGAATAATTGGCCATTCGGGTTTTCTCTTTCCTTTTAAAAATAAATAAATAAGGGCGTCTTAGTTCCCTTTATGCCAACAACTTTTACTAGTAGAAATAAAAAAAAAAGAACCACGCCAACTTTTACGGGTGACCATCATCAAATAGGTGAGTTAACCAACATTAACAAAGGAGATTCAGTCGATGATGGTTTATCATTGTTCAAAAACTGTTGGTCATTGAAATTGATGAAATACAAATGTGTTGAGGCTTAACATTTGGTAAATGTAGGTTAACTTAACTATGGATTTGTTTGTATAAATGTAACAAGAGTTATTTTATGTATACTTATATCTTGACACTTGTAAGGCTAGGATTTGGATTTGTGCTTTACAAAAATCTATTTGATCTTATGTATATTGCTGAGAAGAGAACTTGTGGGTAACAATGTAATAGAGAAGAAAAAATTTAGAGAATATACAGAAAAAAGAGAAGTTATGTTTCCTTGTTTTTCATATTGCTGAATATGTGTGTTTATTGCAATTTATATATTTTGTGTTTGGATTTATTTCTTTACCATTGCAATTTTCTACCATCACCATGCTCCATTTAAGCTCGCTTGTAAAAGAGCTAGAATGAGGTATAAAATCCATTTGGCACTGGTGGTACCTGCCAAAGGGACTCCAACGCTCAAGTTAATATCGTACAGAGAATGTTTTAGTGAATTTCAGTTAATAAAAAATAATGGATCTTTTACCTCTTTGCTCTTTCTTCAATTTATAGGCCATGCAAGTAATTAGAATGTGTAGCAGTTTATAACCGTCTCTGGTTTCAATGTGAACATCATGGTTGATTAATACATGTAACTATTTTGGAGTTACTTGCATTCCGAATGGTTACAGTTCATGTTTGGGCTTCTCACACATGTACGAATGCTTGGAATACCATGTTTAGGCTCGGCTATAATGCCTCGGCTATTATAGCATCGGAGTCTGTTGAACATGTATCTTTTATTTAGTAAAAGGATTCTTAGGCATTACTGTCCCCTTAGAATCTTAGATGGCCCCTCAAACACCAAGGCTACTACAAAGTTCTGAAGGCTTGTGCTTTCCTTATGGCCCGTGACATTCTAACTGAATAACCCTATGTCAAAGCCCTTGTAACAATAACTCAAATCAATCTTAAATAATTAATGTAAAACCCCCCTAGCAGTAAAGAAAACCTTGAATCAAACTTCAAGAACATCCTTAACTGAATTCCAAAGGGTTTTTCTTCAAGTACAAATATGGCTCACACCCGTGATTACAGTTGTGAAATATATATATATATATATATTTGTCATGAGATCTCTTCCATTGCAGGTCTTCTTAAGTTGTTCAAACAACTAGCAAGATGTTTAGAGCCTGTTGGTACATTGTATTGTATTAGTCTGTATTGCATTAGCATTAATGTTTTATGTATATTGTTTATAAATTTATTTATGAAAATACTTCATATGTGGTCCCCTTCCTGCTTAATCTACCCCCCACCTACAATTCTTGATCTCTTTCTCAAACAACTTGTCTCTGTGGTAATCTTGTTCTTAGTTTTGCAATCTCTGGCACTCTCGCTCACTCTTAAATCTTATCTCTGCCAGTTAATGAAATTGTTAGTCAGTTATATTGATTTATAGATGTTAGCATCAAGGTGTTAGGTAGTTTAGTCGTTGAGTTTGTGAATCAAAACTATCTTGTGGGTTCAAAGCTTTAAATATAAATAGAAAATTGTGCTTCGCTTTGTAATTCATTCTTTTACTTTTCGAAATACAAATTCTTATTCACCAACTCTCTTTTCTTGCTTTACTTTTCTATTTTCTTCTTTGATTTTCTTTCTTCTCTTCTTTCTGTCCTTCAGTCTTTTTATTTCACAAATGGTTATAGAAATATTTCCATTTCACTATTTGTTTTCTCAGTCCTTGAATCTTTCTTCTTGAAACTCTTTAAATTGTGCACATACATCTTATCTTGGTATCAGAGCCAATCTCGGCTTAAAACTTGCTGAATTTATTTTGCAAAGGTATGCTCATCCTTTTTGCGTTGCTTTTGTTCATTTTATGAGCTTACATTTTCTTGCCATAAGATTTTAGATTTATTATTGGAGGATTGAAGAACTAGGGTCTTGGTATTGGAAATGTTTAGGGTAAGGATTTTTGGAGGATCTGTTGCCTCAAGAATCTTTTTTTCTCCATTGGTAGCCTAGTTAGATTATTCTTTCTATGGTAGAAATTCTAAATTCAATACTAACAATACAACCATTTTCAAGCAACATCATCAAGTCGGACGACTAGAATTATTTAGTGTGGAGGTCTTAAATTCATTTGGTGATAAAAGGGCACAAGTTCATCAAGTTTCTTTAGTATGCTTCTTTTGATGATTTTGTAAGAGGTAAAATTTCAGATTCATATTTTCCCAGTGTTTAAAATAATGTCTGTAACAAATTTTGATAATCAAAATCGAGAGGACTGGGAATTATAAGACTAATTTCTTGTAGCTTTGTTAAGCAGTACGATAGATTAGAATGTGATAGTCATTTGGTTGGTAAAGATTCTACTTTAGAAAAAAATGTCCACTAAGTTTTTGAGTAAGATTCTTTTGTATTGAAAGTGTTACACAACATGAAAAAGAATGGTCTTTTTGTTTATGCTTATATACTTAAAATGAAAGATGTTGTGAATAATTTGTTGATGCTGGTGATGAGGTGACTGAATAATATTTAGTTTAGTATGTTTTTGGAGGCTTAAGTTTTGATTTCCAACTTGTTCTACTACATTGAGTATTACACCTGAACAATATTCTTTAGATTAAATTTAGTATCATATTCTATCGTATGAGGCCTAACTAGAAGAAACTCATAGTGCAAACATACGAAATGACTACCAAGGCTGCACATCTTGCTTCTGGTATCAATATAATTTCAGCCTCTATGAATTCTTCTTCAATTAAGAATTATAACTTCAATAATTCTAGATCTTATAATAATAAAGGATTTTAGCCTACTCATACCTATGGCATGAGTGGACTAACTAATGTAGCAACTGTATCAATTGGGTTTGAGTTTACCAGATAAAACAAGTTCTTTTTTGGGTCATATGAGTTGATGATTATATGTGTCAAGTATTTCAAGCTACTCAACAAGCGCTTGAACAAAGAGGAAACTTCAACAGTAGAGGTAGAGGTTGATGTGTTTTTGGTCATGATAATATTGGTTCATTAAAACTAATTCTCCAAATTTGTGGAAAAATTGGACACACATCTACTCAATGCTTTTATAGGTTTAATGCTCAATATAATGTTGAAGACTATTTTTCAGGTGGAAATTTTTCAAAGAATAATCTCTCAAAATCTTCAATCACAGTTTTCTCAAACATAGATTAGGCAACAACTTGTCACTCACCATTATACCTACGTAGAATTTTTCACAACAAATTACTTATGGCCCTCTAGTTTGTCATCTGATGCTCAAACTTTCCCGCCTCTTGTGTTTCATCAGCCAGTAGCACCCTCAGCTTCATATGCAAGTTCACATTATGGTGATTTTCAAAAGGTGTCTTGTTCAATTGATGGATAATACACTAAGTTTAATTATTTTGTCACATATATTAAAACTTAACCTATTGTAATTTGTCTGAGATGTTCACTTAAAACGTAATATTGCAAGTCCTTCAATAGTATCAGATTCAGCTTGGTATTTGGATAGTGGTGCCACAGATCATGTAGTGGCAAATGAAGATTCTCTTCCCAACACGTTGAATATAAAGGTCAGAACAAGCTCAAGGTAGAAAGTGGACAAAATATTTCCATTACTCAAATTGGCATATTTATAATTCCTAATTGTAACAACTATTCAATTAAAAAAATATTCTCGTTGTGCCAAATATTACAAAAAGTATGTTTAGTATTTCTAAACTTACTAAGGACAATGATTGGTTGTGGAGTTTATTTTTAATTGTTTTGTGCTTAAGGACACTCAAGGAAATTCAATTCTCAATGGGATACTTGAAGGGGATTTGTACAAGTTATTGCTTTCTTCCACTCAAATTTAATCAAATTCTTTATTGTCAATATCAAAATATCTTCAACTTTAAATGGAGCTTCTTTTTTCTAATGCCTTAGTTCTCAACTACTCACCACAACTTGATTCTTTTCAAGAGCATACTGTCAAAAAGCATATGTTGCAAGTTGCAGATTAAACTTAGTCTTGTTCTTCACTTTGTTCTTTTACTGAATGTAATCTAGGCTCCAATGTGCTTTTTCCTTTGTAATTCTACTAAAATTTTATCTAGTAACATATCACTTTCTCAAAATGTACAAAATTCAAATTCAATAAATACTTGTTTCTTTTCAAATTTGGTTTTATTAGGTGTTCTTAATTTTAATGAACATAAACTTTTTTTTTCTTGCAAAAAAATCCCTAATATTTCTATTACTATTACATCAGAGAATGGGACATTCTTTTGTCTTAGTTTTAAATACTATTCAAGGTAATTCTAATATGTTTCTTTATTACATAAATAACTCTAGCAGCTTTTTTATTTGAAGATCAACATAATGACAATCCATCTTCTTTTGTTACATTTCATCCTCATTATAATACTTCATCTTCTCGTGTTGCATCTCTTCCTCAATTTTTTTATGCTTCTAAATATCCTTTTACCTTCAGTTATTTATGCTTTTATCAGTGAAGTTTCAGTTGCTCAAACTCTATGTGATAATAAGTAGAAGGGTGCTATGCAACTTGATAATAAGTTGGTTTCTTAGTTTCCACTGTATGAATGTTGTTTGCACAATTAAAAGTCAGGCTTGTTATTAAAGGGCTTCACCAAACACCTACAATTGATTGTTCTGAATCTTTTAGCCCAGTTGTTACTTGCTAGAATTTGAATAGTTTTGACTCTAGCCCTAGCTAATCAGTGGAAAGTGAGGCAAAGTGATTTTAATAATGTTTTTTCTTAATGGAGAACTTACTAAGGCAGTTTGTAAGGTTCAACCTTAAGGTTCTGTTAACCGTGAGTTTTCCTACTCATATGTGTAAATTGACAAAAGCATTATACGGGTTGAAGCAGTTTCCTCAAGCTTGGTATGAAAAATTGAAATGTGTGCTCCTTGTTTTTGATTTTCAAAGTTCAGTTTAAGATTTTTCTCTATTTATATAAAAATATGCATTAGCTTATGTTTTTTTTTTTGCTCTGTTATGCAATGATATTATAGCAATAAAGAAAAACTCTGATTTTGTTAAAGCTTTTTCATCATCTTCATGTTGTTTTCCTTTTAATAGATTTAGGAGATTTGCATTACTTTATTGGAGTTGAAGTAAAAAGAACCACAACAACCATACATTTGTGTCAACAAAGTACATATATCTTATTCGTTGAAGAAAACATAAATGGGTTGAGCTAAACAATCTTCCACTCTATTGTGTTCTAGCAAAAAGTTATTGATATTTGAAGGAAGCCCTTACCCTGATCCAGCTTTTTATTGAAGCACTATATGAGCTTTTCAATTTCACTAGTTACTAGACTTGATATTTTCATTCCAGTCAACACATTGAGTCAGTTTCTTCATGCTTCAACATATTAACATTGGGAAGCCTATAAGCGAGTGTTGAATTATTTGTAAGATACTATTACATATGAATTAAATCTAAGTTTTTGTCTTCAAGTTCAAGATTTTGTTTGATGCAGATTGGGCAAGCAATATAGATGATCGTTGATCAGTTAGCTGGTACTATGTTTATGTGGGAAGAAGTTTAGTTTTATGGAGTTCAAAAAAATAATGTTGTAGCAAGATCTAGCACAGAGGCTAATTATTTAGCATTATTTTGTTGCAGAGATTCGCTTGTTGTAGAATTTAGCAATAGAGCTTGAATTTCCTATATCTTGTTCAATAATTTGGATTGACAACATAGGGGTAACACCTTGGCTGTAAATCCAACTCTACATGCTTAAGTAAAGCAAATTTAAATAAATATTTACTTTATTCATGACAAAGTGATAGGTAAAACCTATAAGGTAAGGTATATTCAAACAAAAGAACAGTGGTAGACATATTTATAAAAGTTCTCGAGAACGATCAATTTTTGTACATGCATAGAAGTTAAATGTTGGAACTATGATAGGTAGACCTGGCAAAATGTTACACGACACGACAACACGACACGAAACGACACGATAATTTGCGGGTTTGGGTCTGCGATATGGGGTCGGCTTGATATCAGTGTCACACGATAAGACACGATAAGAAAACGGGTTGAAACGGGTTGGAACACGTTAACACAATGGGTCACGATAAGACACGATAAGAAAATATTAATTTAATTATTTCATTAGAGTTAACTTTTTACATTACTTTTTTTTTTTTAATTTTAGAAAACTATAAAATTCATATTTTATTTCATTGGAAAATTACAATTTTTATATCTATTTATATATTAATATTTTGTTTTAGATTCTATCTTTTTTATTATGTACAATTGCAATTTAGTTTATAATATTTTTAAATTAATTTTAGTTTGTTTTATAATATTTTGAATATTTTTAAATTTATAATTGAAATGCATATTTTATTTTTTAGTTACAATAAATATTTAATATAGCTTTAATTCATAATATTTTACATATTTTAAATTCACAGTTATTATTATGTTGAATTTTAGTATGTTAATATATATTTTTTAAAATGTTTAACATATCATTTGAATATGTATTTAGGCTTAATAGACATGAATTGATAATGATTTATCATTTGACAATATATATTAATTTAAATAAAAAAATAAAACAGTCACGTACATGTCTAGTAAACACGACACAAACACGGTTCAACACGAAAACTTAACGGGTTGCGTTCGGGTGAACAAAATTTGACACGACACGAACACGGTTCAACACGACACGAACACGGTTCAACACGACACGTTGCCAGGCCTAATGATAGGTGACCAAGGTTGTTAAGGGGAATATTATAGGAAAATATCAGTTTGAGACCGAGTTACTATTACTATGTCTTAAAACCTAGAGACATGTCAAGCTACAAAGTTGTTGGCAACTAATCTTGTTTGACTAAGAAATTTGTTAGATTCTAGTATTGAACCCTCAATATCAGTTGTTTTTTATTTTTCGCCCTAATAAAAATGAGCTTGTGCTGAAAGGGACAATTAATGAAATTGTTAGTCTGTAACACTCTAAATTTTGGTTGTTTCACCTAATTTTTAATTTAATTTTAGTTTTAGTTGGAAAAGGTTAATTGAATTGTACATAAAATGTTTAATTATTTAGTATGGCATGTGGTAAATGGTTGTAGCTTGGTAGTTTCAGTTTGGATATGTTGATTAAGGAATTTTTCTAAAACCAAGTTAAATTTTAAGCTTTCTTTAATCTTTATTTTATTTAAGTATTTATGTTTTAGTAGCTTTAAACTTGTAATTTTTCTATGGTGTGGATATATTCTAATACATTGTAAAAGTGACAGTATTATAAATTTAAAATTTTTTCTTGAATGCCAAAATTTGCCCTCAAAAATTTCAAATTCTTTAGTTTAGGGCTAGGTGCAAAATTGGATAGGTGAGAACATGTCTTTTGAATTTCTCCCCGCTACTCAACTGGGCAACATCACCCATACATATCTCTATTTTTCTTTCTCTTTTCCCACCATGGCTGAAACTCTCAAGCTCACATCTTAAAAATTTTATTCTTTGATTTGTAGCTCAAAAGTGAAATGCAAAATCACATTTTGGAAAATCCAAACTAGGTAGTTTCAACTATGATTTTTGTTCATTTTTAAAACCAATATTTTTCCTTCTTGAGAACCTTGGCCGTGATTCTCACTCACCAAAACACTTGAGGAATTCTAGCCAAAACTTGACCAGGTTCTTGCTAGGATTTGTTTTTCACATCATTTTCTTGCACCATCGTCCTTTGCACATGAGTTTTGTTGGAGGTTTGGAAAGTCACCGTTGGAGGGTTTGTTTGAAGCTTTATCTCTCTTTAAATCTCTCATTTGGTAAGAATTTTCTCTCTCATATCTCTCTTGCTTAGCTGCTGTTGTGGTTAGTTTTGTGGACTAAACTAGAAGATTTATGATTTGTTTCATGTTGATGGGGAAGGGACCCGTGAGTTTTTGTTTGTGTAGGTATTATACCTGTAAAGTTTTTATCCATTAGACTAAAACAAAAGATAAATAATCCAAAATATCTCCCTTATAAGAAAAATATCCCACACATGGGCCAACCCCCAATTTCAAGAGAGAACCCACTTTTTTCACCTTTTAGTGAGCCATACCTCCTTGTTTTCTTTGGTAACATGCAACTTAGATCTCTGTCAGCTTGAAATTGGCTGATGACTCACCATGCAAACCATACTTTCTTTTGGCTATAAAATGCAAGCCCAAGGAAATAGCAAAGGTACGAGAAACAAAAAACATATCTCACTTGATAGTTCATATTCATCTTGCTAACTTAATCTTTGGAGGGGCAATAACTAGACTCCCCTTAAATGGCAATTTTGCATTTCCTTAATGCAGATTGCGTAGAAGAGGAACACAAATTAAAGGAATGAGAGACCAAAAAAGAACAACCAACCCCAATGAAGGATACGTTAACATTGGTGTTGTCTGTGATCTTGACACATTTTAGAACCTACCGTAATAAACCAGATATGCCAAAATCATCAAGCCCTGTAGAACCTATCCTTGCTCAAATAACAACCCAAAGGCAAAAACAAACCATGAAGAAAAGAAAAAAAGCTTCCACAAATTCACAAGACCAAGAGATCATAGCCTTACGTGAACAAATCAATCAGATGCAAGCATATATGCGTACTCTCATGCAAACAATTCAAAATATTTCCATAACTGATGCCCAAAGGATGCCAAGTGAAGAAGACCAACATGCAATGTTAGAAAATAATATTGCACATAACCCCGCAAGCCATCCTAGTAGTAGAAAACTGCAAGAACCCAATGCTAAAGCAAACCTCATTAGCATAAATGATGACCCATACCACACTGACATGTCCAATCACACATTGCCATTTGTAAAGACCATTTTGGAGGCACCTTTACCACCCAAGTTTAAATTGCCTCAGATTAAACTGTATGAAGGAACTAAATATCCAATAGACCATTTGTACAATTAATTTGACACGATGCAAGGCTTTCTCCCTAACTCTGGTTGGTTTAGCCAAGCAGTGGTCCATGGATAACCATCACAATTAATATCTTCCTTCAAACAGTTATTAAACGCATTAAGTTAGTTCATCGGCGCTTGCGTGTCACGCCAACCAGCCACTCATCTCATCTCTGTGCAATATAGAGAGGGTGAAAGCTTAAAAGAATACATAGCTCATTTAGACCACGAAGCCATGCAAGTGTATGGTTACACCAATGCAATGGCACACTTATGTTCGGATTGCAAAAATATTCACTAGGCAAAAGTCCATAGCTTAATCAACTTGCTCGACAGAGCATAACTGTTCTCTAACGCTGATGAATCATTTCATGCAAGAGGTGTACCACATCTAAACCCATACAACCCCCGCAAGTCCTTATGCTAGAAGATGATCAGCGTCTCAATCTTGTTGAAAAAGAAAGGTACATCCAACCAAACAAATTTGGGCATTACACTCTGTTTACTACTACAACGAAGAAGTTATTGATGCAAGTACAAGATCAAGGAATATTTAGGTGACCCTTACCACTATGGGTAGATTTAGCAAAGAAAGATCGATCAAAATATTGCTGCTTTCATTGAGACCATGGCCATTCCACGGAAGAATGCATCATTCTAAAAGACAAAATTGAAAAACTTATTCACAAAAGGGTATTCGTGTGAATTCGTTGCACCAACATGACAGCAGCAAAATCAACCAAGTCTAAATGAGCATGTCAGAAGACCATCAATGGTAGTAAAGCCATCACAAAACACAGCAAAACATCAAAACCGCCTTCAAAGGGAAATACATATTTGAGGTTTCGAACACGCAGCCTCCCACAATGCAATTGTAACATCCCGTTTTGAGAAAAATAATAAAATTTCAAGTTTGACCAGTTTGACTTTAAGTGGGCCCATGGTTGACTTTATGTACAGTTATGTTTCAGCTTTGACTTTGGTACCGTTGCGTAGAGCTAGTCCATACGAGTTCGTAGACTAGTAGTACGCTTGATTCGGAGTTAAGACCAGGAAGTTATGGTCATTTTAGTGTGAAGGGCTTTTTGGTAATTTGGCAAGGACTGATATTTTTGGATGGGAAATGACCATTTTTCCCCTGTCTTCATCTTTAAATTTTGGCTAGATTCTGGAATTTTCCAGCCACACTCGACGCCTTCCACCCCCTTCGCCGAGCCATTTTCGCACGCTGGTAGCCGCCACACCGTGGCCGGAGTTGGCCGACCACCACCCCTAGATCGAAGCCGACAACCTCCTCTTCCTCCCTGTACCAGTGGTTCACCGTGAAACGACTCAGATCGCTGGATATTGCAGCGAGACCGAGAGCTCGTGTAGCCCGTGCACTGTTGCGACACCACTTTTGGTCGGCCATATCTCACTGCTCCGATGGAGTTAGGGAGCGTGCTTGGTACCGTTGGAAAGCTGGTGCGACGATCTACATTTTGGTACCAAGATTGAGCCCAGAGACTATCGTATTACATCGGAAAAAGGCCGCGAAGTTTTGGAAAAACCACCCGCGACAGCCACGTTTCCACCTAGATCTACTCCGATCGCCGGCGAGTGGCACGACACAGCCACCACCACGAGGTTCAGACTGCGCCGAAGACCTGAGATGCACTTTCCCGAGCTCCGACAACCGCCACACGCACCGCCTGACCCAAGTTCCACGCGCCGTCGCCGATCTGCTCCACCACCGGCGAGTGGTGGTGCACCGCCTATCCAGGAAGCTTCCCCTCGTGCCGGTGAAGCTAACCCAGGTTATCCCTCCCATTTTCTCCGCTGTTAAAACCCTCAACGGACTCAATCTTTGGCCGGATCTTCGTCCCCTCCGGCGGAGCCACCGGCGGCGAGTGGGTGCTCACCACCCATTCCAACGCGTTCCTAGGGTCGTGGGCAAGCTTGCTATACCTTCAATTTGATTTAATTTCGGTCGGATTCGGAAACGCTTTGAGGTCCGATCCTCCAGGATCAATTCTGAACATTGGCGGGGACGAATCTTGAAATTGAAGGTAGATTCTCGTTCCTTGCATCTTCAATTTCGTTTCGGTATAAAGTTTGTTGAAATCGGACTTGAGACAGAATAATTCAATTTTGGGGATTTTGGTAATTACTGAAATTAAAGGGCAATTTTGGTATTTAGTGTTTTAATTTTTTAGTTGGAGACTTAGAGGACTCCTCTGAGCCTTTGGTTAGTTTTTCGGTAATTAAAAGAATTTTTCGGTAAATTATTTTTAGGTGTTCGAGCACGTTCGAGGGCTGGACCGGAGATCCAGCAGGAGCACGCGTCAGACCAGTGAGTACATTTATTTTCTAAATTATTTGGGAATATGTGCTATATTTGATTTGAATTCTATAAATTTGTTTGAATTGAATTTTCCTTATGCATTAAATTTTAATTATTAAATATGTTTTTGATGATTTAAATATTTGCATGAGTTTGATATTATGATTTGATGAATTTCCTATTTATTTGGAATAAATAGAAATTTGTGTTTTGATTGATTGTTTAATGGATTTTGAAGTTTTCGGATATTTTACAACTTGTGAAAAATTTGGCGAATTTAATGTGATTTGATCTTTTGTGAAATTTAATAAAGTTTTTGATGAATTTAATGTGATTTGAGCTTTTGTGAAATTTAATAAAGTTTTGGGGCAATTTTTCTAATAACTAAAGGTTTAATTGTTTTGAAAAATTTTCTAAATAGAAGTTTTTGGAAAATCGTTGAATTTATTGTGATACTTTTAAAGGTAAAGGAATTTGAGAAATTTTATAAAATCCGATGATCGATGATCTCGGAAATGATTTTGAAATGTTTCATGATTTTGAGGAGTACCACACGGTATTGTATGACGACTGAGATGTACGGATTATTACGCGCTATATTATTATTATGCCATCCTCTGCTGCGGACACGTGTCAGGAGAGAGATGATGAGGATCCTGCCATGACGGATTTGGGACGCCGGTTCGTTGTGATAAGTTTACCCCCCTCCCCCCGCCTGTGACGCCGTCAGGACGCTGAGGGTCACACGGCAACGATACTTTGATGTGGTACTGGATTGACTTATATGGTTTGGATTTATACAATTTTGATTTATATGGATTTGATTTATATGATTTGGATTTATACCATTTGGATTTATATGGTTTGGATTCATACAATTTGGATTTATATGGATTTGATTTATATGATTTGGATTGATATGATTTGATTTATGGATTTGGATATGGTTTTGGATTCATACGATTTTAAATTTATGGGTTGGAGCCCATGGTATTTGGTTTATATCGGTTTGGATTTAGCAAATGTTTCTACCTGCCATTTTATACAAACATGTTTTCAAATAAATTTAAATATTTCTTGTTGAGATTATATTTATGGTTTTGGTGATTGAGTTGTGATTTCAATAAACATTTTGAATGAAGTTTTCGCCCCTTAAACCGGTTATAATGATTTAATGATTTTGGGGATAAACTAAGGGTTTTGCGAAATGATTTTCAAAACGGGGAACCTTTCAACTAAGTGACGTGAGGTTTGAGTGAAAATAATTTTAACTACTGAACTTACCTAGGAGCACTCACAGAGATTTTATATCTCACGTTTTGTGTTTTAACTTCGTTCCCTAGGTCCTAGCTGCAGGTCCTCGTGAGCTACCGTCGGCATCGCATCTGTACTTGACTTCCGCTACCGCTTCTTTTTATGTATTAGACTCTTTTCCTTTATTTCCTTTTATCGTTGGATTTGTATTATTATTATTTTTCTGTCTATCACTCTTAGTGGCTCTGTCATTCCCACTTGCTTCAAACCCACATTATTGGTTGAGTATGAAATTCTTATTGTTGCATGGCATACTTTAGTTTATAATTTATATCTTATCTACTTTCGTCATATTTATTGATTTATTGTTTATTAAACCCATTTTCGGAGGATGATTCTGTCGGCTACCCCGAAGGGTTCTGGTGGAATCTTCCTCAGGCGGGGCCTTTTTGGAGAATTTGAAGGGATTTCCGGGGCGGGTCCTGTCAACATTTATATAATTTTTTAAAAGTGATTCAGACCTACAGAAGTTCTTTTCATAAAAGCTAGTAAGCCCTCGTTTGGTATGAGTTTTTTTAGTCAAAAAAACTCTACTTGGAGGGTTATAAGTACTTATGCTTAAAAAAAATGTATTTGGCACACAATAAGTGCTTATTGTGACAGGACCCAACCCTACTGGATCCTGCCTGTGTGACTTAATGTTTCAATTAAGCCACAAGCAGTCGTTAAAGTCCGATAAGTCACTTTTTCAAATAAAAAAAATAACCAACATACCGAAATGTTTTCTCTACTACCGAAAATTTTATTAGAAATTTCGGCAATATTTCGGCTGTTTTCTAACACTCCCCAAAAGCAATTAGTCTATAACCTGCAAGGAAAAGCGTTCCTAAACAATATTGATTCTACGAGCACACATTCTTCACAGTAATCACAACTCAGAGGATGACTAAGCCCTCAAAACTATAAAATTCTCTGTAGCTGGACTCAGTGTAAAAAAATAACCGAGCTGCCTACATACCCTATTTAAATAGGGATAAAGCTACCTGTAGTTCCAAAAGTAAATTTATGCCGGAATATGCTACTGACAATCACACTCAAATTTTATTTTATTTTTTTATACAAATATCTCATTTATCAAATTTGGCCACTTTTAAATCCATTATCGCCTTTCCGACATCCTAACAGACAATAATATCCGCAGTTGAACGGCATAATTCCTCGCCAAGCAGTTCTCGTCCACACAATCAAATCCATACATTTATTCATAACCAAAACTCACATACACAACAATTCAACGTAATTAATCACCCACCCATTTCATAATTAATATAATAATCAATCCACAACATAATCAATTCTACACAACCGAGTCCACATAGTGATTAACACACGATTTAACTATGTAATATATTCCGTAATATTTCTCACAATTCCCGAATTTCAAATTACCCAATCAAATTCACAATTATTTCCATAAAACCAAATCGGCTCTCAATCGTCAACAACAATTAATTCAATATAATCAAGCTCGCACACACGACCAAAATCAACTCTTAACCGACAAATCCGCAACTCTCACTCATAACAACTAAATATACAATATACCTCGTAACCATTTCCATGCTCAAGATACTCGGTCACACTTTCACATCCTGTAATAAACTCTCAGCATATCAATGCGTTCCACAGCAACCACCAAAACACAAATATACACATTTGTATCACCGATTGTCTAAAATTCCTATTTAACCGTTATTAGTAACACTTTGAAACTGGATAATTTTCAATATCTATCTATAATACCCGAATTATATATCGACACGAAGCTCGTAACCAGTAGAATGCAACCGAGAACTTACCTCGTCCAACCGCAGCCGGTGGTGGCCGAAAAGTGGCCAGGAAGTGGCGGCCGAGCATCCTTTAATCGCACCATCCACACGAGGGAGCTTTGAGATAAACGAACATCGAAATTAGCTTTGGGAGGTCCAAAAGAGGGGGACAGGACCAATTTCATCGCCGAAAAAGGAGGAGATCGGCGGTGGCGCGTGGAGGAAGATGGCGGCGGCGCGTGGGGTGGTCACCGGAGTCCAGCCAGCTGCAGATCTGGTCGCCGGCGCGGTCTGAGGCCAGTGGTGGTGGTTGTGTCGTGCCACTCGCCGGAGATCGGAGTAGATCGGGGTGGAAAGGTGGCTGTCGCGGTGGTTTTTCTGAAACTTCGCTGCCGTTTTCTGCCGTGCTCCGGCGGTTTCCTGGGTCAATCTTGGTACCAAAATGTAGATCGTCGCACCAGCTTTCCAATGGTACCAAGTACGCTCCCTAATTTCACCGGAACAGTGAGATCCGGTCGGCCAAAGATGGTGTCGCGACTGTGCATGGTTGCGCGGCTCTCGGTTTTGCTGTGTTTTCCGGTCATCTGGGTCGTTTCACGGCGAACCACCGGTACGGGGAGGAAGAGGAGATTGCTAGCTTCGATCTAGGGGTGATGGTCGGCCAACTCCGGCCACGGTGTGGCGGCTGCCGGCGTGCGAAGATAGCTCGGCGAAGGGTGGGAGGCGTCGGGTTTGAGGTGTGCCTCCGTGAAAAAAATTTCAGATTTTTTTAAAGATGCAGACAGGGGTAAAACGGTCATTTCTCACCCATAATATCAGTTTTTGCCAAATTACCAAAATGCCCTTCACACTAAAACGACCATAACTTCCCGGTTTTAATTCCGAATCAAGCGTACTACTAGTCTACGGACTCGTATCGACTAGCTCTACGCAACGGTACCATAGTCAAAACAAAACTAAAATCACAGAAAAAATCAACTATGGGCCGACTTACGGTCAAACTTGGTCAAATTTGAGAATTTTTTTAATCTTTTCCCGGGACGGGGTGTTACATATTGACTAAAAATAGTTTTTTGAAGCCATTTTAGAGAAGCTTAAATTTTAAACTTTTCCAAGAAAAATAAAATTTCAGCTTATATGGAGAAGCTAAATAGAGCATTAAGTATTTTTTTATTATTGATTTTGCTTAAACTATTATATTACAATTTCTATTATGTCCAAAAATTGTTAATTAAATAATTTATGTATAATAAATGAGAAGACAAAAGCACTTTTAAAATGACAATCAAACAACAAATAGTTTTTTAATATAACCCTTTTTGAAAAGCTCTACTTGCATAAGCTATACCAAATGGGCTTTAAAAAATGACTTTTTATAAATTTTTTATGAAAAAACAGAAAAAGAAATAAAAGCTATACCAAACAGAACTTAAGTCTTAATACTATATCATTCAAAAGTTTCCATGAAATCAATCAACATTATATGAACACATTTCTTGCTAAAACATTCAAATATAAATATTGGGTTTGCATCCATAATTTTTTATGTCAAAAGATTACCGATTTCATGTAATCCATGTTTGGAAAAAAAAAAAAAAAAAGCTTTTCAACGTTGAATTTTACCAAATGCACAAATTAGTTTAAGTAATAAAATGTTTAAGTAAAAAAGTTATCTTCGCACGAGAATTAAAATAAGCTAAGTACTAAAGATAATTAAAATTTCATATTATTGGATATCCATTTTGAGATGAAATATGTGTTAGGATAATTATAGGGATTTGGTATAATATGAATACCTCATTTATTGGCTTCGATGTTTTAATAATGAGATAGAATATATTATTTAATTAATAATAATAAAATCCATTGAAATCACTTTTATTTTATTTTTTAGTGGGCCTATTAGACCAAAATAACTTCATGTCTCTTTCTCAATAAAATCCTAGTAAGATTTGGACTTATATCTATTTTTAAATATATTATTATTACAATATATTTTTATTTTGTGTGTTATAAATATGAAATGAAAGCTATTGTTTATAATATATGTATTATTTTGATCTAATGAGAAAGAGCAGACGGTTGGTTTTCATAGTGGTATTTAAAACCCCCTTTATTTATTTTGTAAGTTCTATACCAATTGAGAATCAATGGCAGAAACTTTTAATCAGATTGGTAAATGATATATTGATACATGCTATTAAATAACATGAGATCTAAATGAGATAATTAATTTATCTGCTGCATTTATGTTTATAATTGATGTGGGCATCGAGCGTTCTTCTAGCATGGATGTTCGTGGTGAAGACATTGTGCTACCAAGTGGACCAGTGACGCGTTCTCGAGCTAAGAAGATCAAAGCGGGAATGCTTGGACTTGTGAAGAGAATAATTGATGAAGATCAATTCAAGTATCTACATGATCCAAACACTTTTATGAGGCATAATGATGATTTAAGCATGATGTCCAAGCAAGGAATGAAGGTGGTAATGCTGATCGGGAGTTGCAAAGACGAAACGACGTAATTTTAGCTATTTTCGGATTATAATGGCAGTTTCGTAATTATTGTGTTTCAGGATTATAATGGCAGTTTTGTAATTATTTCTATTTTTGGATTATATTTATTTAGGGTTAGTTTTAAGCCTTAGGATTACTTTCCTAATTATTTTATGGTCTAGATTGATTTTTAACCTAACCCTAATCTCTATATAGAGGGGAGGTTACTGGCTTGTAAAAAAAACTTTTATTAATGATTATTGAGAATCTAGTATTTTTTTAACAAGACTTGTTGTTTCAAGTGAGAATAGTTCTTCTTCTACTTGTTGCATTGAGATTTGATCTTCTTATCAAAGGTATTTACTTTGTGCTGAATTTGAATTTCATTTTTTGCCTTCTAATTAGTGTTGCTAGATACAATTGTTATCTGGAGGTGCTATATGGCGGGTTTTTACCTAGGGTTTATTCCATATCATATTGTGTGTTGGGATTACAGTTTCTTTAAGCTTGGGGTTCCGCATAATTTGGTATCAGAGCAAGGCCAAGATAAATTCCTATTTATCTTGTTCTTTGTTTTTCTTTTTAGAGTCTTTGATTAGAGTTTTTTTTAATTTCTGCGTTTTTTTTTTCTTTTGTTCTTCATTGTTTCGTGTTCTTCATTGTTCTTGGTGTTTTAGTACCCAAAAAAAAATCATAAAAAAAAAATCGTACCAAAAAAAAAAAGCAGAAAAAGAAGAATCTGATTATATATACAAAAAGAAAGAAGAAAAGAAAAAAAAAATCGTAGCAAAAAAAAATATTGAAAGTTGGAATATTGAGAAAATCGTAAAAAAAAAAATCGTACCAAAAAAAAAAAAGCAGAAAAAGAAAAATCTGATTATATATACAAAAAAAAAAGAAGAAAAGAAAAAAAAAATCGTAGCAAAAAAAAATATTGAAAGTTGGAATATTGAGATTGGTTGTTTGCAAATTAGGAAAGTTAGTTATTCTTAATTGATTTTTGATTTTTTTAGTCTTTATTTCCTACTTTTTTAATTTCTTTGTCTCCTATTCTCATAGTTTCTTATTTTCTTACTTTTTTATTCTCATAGTTTCTTCTAATTTCTTACTTTCCTATTCTCATAGTTTCTTATTTTCTTACTTTCTTATTCTCATAGTTTCTTATTTTCATACTTTCCTATTCTAAATTTATTTAGTTTTCTATTCTCATTGTGTTGATTTCATAGAGTAATTATTATTTGTTTCATTACTCGTTTGTCCTTTTCTTTTGTGCCAATTTTTGCTCTAGAATTGAACTTGCTTTTTATTGTTAGGTTTTAATTTTGAAATTTTCTGTTTTAGTTTTATATTTTTGTTTAAGATAATTGGTTCTGAAGTGCAACTTGGTGAACAAGACTTGAGTGGTAAAAGGCTTGAGTGGTGAGCATATAGAGGGTAAAAGCCAAATTTGAGTGAAACACGAGGGTTTACCATTTTTGAATTAAACACATAAGGGAGTGTGTAAGAATGTCTAAAAGAGACAGAAAGGGAGTTTCTACTTTGGAAGAAGAGCAAGTGGCAAAACCGGATCCAAAGCTTTTACGACAATCTTTGGAGGGTGAGTATAGAAGAATGGAAGAGAGATTAACTTCTAGGATGGAAGAAACATTGAAATCTAGGATGGATGAGATGATGGAGCAAATGAGGGAGATGACCATGGCCATGTCCAATACTACTAGAAGGGAAGGAACACGACCCAGGAGACAAGAAGTAATTGTTTCCGAAGAAGACGAGTATGAAGTCCAAACTGTAAGAAGAAGACCTAGGCGAGAGGAGCCAAGAGGAGGAAGGGATGACAACCTAAGTTCGATTAAGATGCACATTCCGCCATTCAAGGGAAGAAGTGATGCCGAAGCATACTTGGAATGGGAAAAAAAGGTAGAGTTAATATTTGATTGTCACAATTACTCTGACGAGAAGAAGGTTAAACTAGCTGCAGTGGAGTTCATCGACTATGCTTTAGTTTGGTGGGAGCAACTTATACAGTCAAGGAGGAGATATAGAGAAGATTCGATCTCAACTTGGGATGAGATGAAGAGAATTATGAGGAAGAGGTTTGTACCATCTTATTACTATAGAGAGCTTTATCAAAAGTTGCAGAGACTCATACAAGGGTCTAGGTCCGTAGAGGAGTATTACAAAGAGAT
Organism: Ochetophila trinervis; assembly: GCA_003254975.1. Classification (NCBI taxonomy): domain Eukaryota; kingdom Viridiplantae; phylum Streptophyta; class Magnoliopsida; order Rosales; family Rhamnaceae; genus Ochetophila; species Ochetophila trinervis. The sequence continues at coordinate 8,218 of QANX01000958.1, read as the reverse complement.
GGAGATAATTATGATAAGGGCCAACATTGAAGAGGATAGAGAAGCTACAATGGCAAGATTTCTAAGTGTGATGAACAAAGATATTGCCAAGGTGGTTGATCTACATCCATATGTAGAAATGGAAGAAATGGTCAACATGGCTATTAAAGTGGAAAAGCAATTGAGAAGTAGTGAAGGGTCATCAAAAGGGTTTTCAAGCTCCAATTCGAAATGGGGTTCCAACTCGAAGTGGAACAAGTATGACGGCAATAAGAGAGAGAAGAATTTGGAGACCAAAGGGAAAATTTGAGATGCATCCAAGTTCAAGGATAAGAGTGCCAACCCAACAAGAGGTACTCCTAATCCTAACACTTCTAGTACTTCTAGACATAGGGAAATAAAATGTTTTAAATGTCAAGGATTTGGGCATATTGCTTCTGAATGTCCAAATAGAAAAACTATGTTGATGAGGTGTAATGAAGTTATGTCGGAGTCTGAGTCCGATAAGGAAAGGCCACCATTAGAGTATGATTCTAGTGAGGATGAGGATGTAGAGTATCCCATGGTTGGAGAGTCCCTAGTAATTAGGAGGGTTTTAAATTTAAAGGTGAAGGAATAGGGACTAGAACAAAGGGAGAATATTTTTCACACTAGATGTTTTGTGGGTGGTAAAACATGTAGTTTAATCATTGATGGGGATAGTTGTGCTAATGATGCGGAACCCCAAGATTAAAGAATCCGAAACCCCAAACACACAAGAAATATTGAACAGTAATTGGAAACAAGAACCCGCCCTACCAAACCCTTAGATAACTTGTATCTAAAAACGTGGATTAGAAGGCTAGGGAAAGAGAAGAATAATCGCCACAAAGTATTTCTACTTTGATAAGATAATTCAACTCCTAATGCAACAAGAAGAAGAAATTGATTCCTCATCTTGCAAGAACACTCCTGGGAGCAATAGGAAAATTAATTCTCTCAATTGATTAAAAACTCAAATCTGTCTTACAAAAGAAATTGATCCCCCTTTATATAAGGACTAGGGTTAGATCAAGAATCAATCTAAACCATAAAGTAATTAGGAAACTAATCCTAAGAAAATTAGGAAAGTAATCCTAAGGAAATTAGGAAGGTTGATTCTAAGGCTAAAAACTAACCCTAAATAAAAATAATCCGAAAATAGAAATAATTACAAAACTGCCATTATAATCTGAAAATAGCTAAATTACGAAATTGCCATTCTAAGTTGTTTATTTTTAAAATGATGTCGTTTCGTCTCCGCAACTCCCGAGCATCATTACGACTTTCATTCCTTGGTTGGACAACATGCTTAAATCATCATTAGGCCTCGGAAAAGTGTTCAAATCATTTGGAAACTTGAATCGATCTTCATCCATAATTCTTTTCACAAATCAAAGCATTCCTTCTTTGATTTTCTTAGCTCGAGAACGCGTCACTGGTCCACTTGGCAACGTAATGTCCTTATCACGAACATCCATGCTAGAAGAGCGCTCGATGCCCACATCAGCTAATGTTGCTAGTACTACTTTTGTTGAGAAGTTGGGACTAGTATGTGAAAAACACCCTAACCCTTATAGGTTACAATGGTTGAATGATGGTGGAGAGATTAAGGTAAATAAAAGAGTGAAAGTTGCCTTTTCTATTGGAAAGTATAGTGATGAGGTTTTGTGTGATGTAGTACCTATGCAAGCGGGGCATATTTTGTTGGGTAGACCGTGGCAATTCGATAGGAGGACTATCCTTGAAGGTTTTAAGAATAGGTATTCTTTTGAGCACAATGGAAAGAAAGTCACACTTGCACCCTTATCTCTAAAAGAGGTGTATCTTGAACAATTGAAACTATCCAAAGTTTCCCATGGGGATTTGGGAAGTGAGGCAAATAAATTAATTGAGTGTAAAGAGGCCAAGAGTGAAAATAATAAAAATAAAGGCCCAATGGTGAGTGATTGCGCTAGTAATAAAGAGGAAAGTGCAAGAGAGAAAAGTGAGAAGAGTGAAAAGAAAAAGAGTGATGCGGAACCCCAAGCTTAAAGAAACTGTAATCCCAACAGACAAGATGATATGGAACAAACCCTGGGTAAAATCCCGCCCTATAGCACCTCTAGATAACAATTGTATCTAGCAACACTAATTAGAAGGCAAAGAATGAAATTGAAATTCGCCACAAAGTAAATACCTTTGATAAGAAGATCAATTCCCAA